>BLKM01000164.1:0-26882 GCA_013340265.1 Coptotermes formosanus | reverse complement strand
CCGCTGTAATGGTCTGCAGTGAATGCGTTATCCGATCACGAAGTTCCTTGAGGGACATGGGCAATGGTGGTACGTAAACAGCGTTAAAGACAGCGTTTACGTACCACCATTGCGCCCATGTCCCTCAAGGAACTTCGTGATCGGATAACGCATGCACTGCAGACCATTACAGCGGATATGCTACACCGAACCTGGGATGAATTTTATTACAGCGTGGATGTGTGTCGTGTGACCCAGGGTGCACACATTGAAGGACTGTGATTAACGCATGAGAAACTTGGACAGTTGCGGCTGCTGATGGTGTACGTTGTGCCCGTGTAAGGCGAGGAATAAATTTCTTGTTAACTTTTGAAACCACACCATTCTTTTGTGTATACCCTGTATATATATATATATATATATATATATATATATATATATATATACACACACAGACACACACACACACACACACACACACACGCACGCATACAGTCAAACCCGGCTATAACGGCGTCGGTTTCTGTGACATCTTGTCTATTGCGTCTGATCTTCTATGATACCAATTGATTCCTCACTGTTAACCATACCACTATACTCCTCGCTTAGAACAACAGTCGTTTGTAACGACACAAAATATTCAATCCGTCTCATGACGTTATGACGGAGTTTGACTGTACTTATTGTATTATCGTGTTTCTGATATTAATGAAGGAATGATCAATTAATATTTATTTTAGCTTATGTAAGTCGGAGGGCAATTGTAGGCAGTTTGCGCACACTTAAACGCTTGATGAGATGGCTTGAGGACGCTGAAATGTAGTTGTGCTGCAGATGAAGGATGAGGAGGTCAGCTGACGGTTAGGTAGGCAACGCTAAAGGTAGCTGTGTTAGAGTTACAAAAGGTGGAGTTCTTAACTTAGCACTTAATTTGATTTTTTCAGCATTGGCACGAACTTTTGCACTTTACCAAGAGCACAGCGTATATTAATAACACATTCACTTTTCCAAGCCAATTTATTATGTCTAATTTCTCTTCAGTACAGAAGGTCTCCCGCGTTCTTTATTGGGGTTGCAGTGTGGTATCTATAATTACATATCTCACTTATTTAACAAGAAGAAACGGTCGTCTGCGCTATTAGGGTCCCACCCTCGCGACTGCACATCTCGGATGGTAGATGTTTCATACACACCTACCACAGATTTTCTTACTCTCACTGATGATTGAATTCGCTCTCACAGACTTTACAGCTTTATGTCATTATTACTGTCAATAAAATTCTTGCTACTATGTGGGTACAGTTTCAGGTGTTCCAATTTAATGTATATATATATATATGTCTCATGATGGTTAGTTTAGGGGTTGTGTTATTCGTCGGCCTCGTTTTCTCAGGTTTTCTCTTTCTCCGGTGGGTGTGTCATCGGGCGTTTTATATTAGTATTCTAGTGGGCCACTAATAGCGGAGTTGCTCTAAGAGAAGAAAAACTTGAAGGCCAATAGATAAACCACAGAATACCAATTTGAGTTAAACGGTGAGCGCACGGTAACTGACGCAGTTTACACTGAGCACACTGCCGCAGAGTCTTGTTCTGCTCCTTGAGTTACGTGCATTCCCACCAGTGTCCTAGTGTGCAGTAAGCTAAAGGACGTTAAACCGAAAACAAGGCGGAGTGAACTAAGTTTTCATATAAATTGTCACACGGTTTTAAAGCAAAAAGCTGTAAAATAAACAGGCGTAAAACAAGGGTTACGTCTGGTTTTTTAAATTGAAACTGACATCCATAATGGTGAAGGTAGGGAACCAAATACCGACATATACGGGTATAACCATAAGCAGCCTCCCGACACACACACACACACACACACACACACACACACACACACACACACACACACACACACACACACACACACACACACACACACACAATTCACGTGACATGCATGCTACTTAATAACTTTTGCTCTTGTCATGCTAAATGGCTTCAAGCTTCGTGTTTGCACAGTTGAAACTTTGGTGCTCAGTACCAGTTGCGTTTTATTGAGCTTGTCACTGTAAACTCATCTGTACAGCATCGAATGCGAATAGTATTTATGGTTGTGAACTGGAAATAATGCAACCGCAACCTAATTTGAATCAACTCACAGACTTTCTGGTGAGACTGAAGAAAACAATTCAAAATTTGTATAGTTGCCCTCAGGTGAGTGCTGATTATTTGACCTTACGCATAATCTGTAATTTCGTCAGTTTTCTGCAAATTCTATTAAAAAAATTTTATTTTTTTTTTGCACTCACAAACGCACTGCGGTTAGAATATATTCCTGTTCTTCGCCAACTCTTGTATGTGCTACCAGTGGGTACATTACCCAAGACAGTGTTTGAATTCTTCCTTAATTTGTATCCTGCTGATTGCTTAAACACAACTATAAACCATTTATATATATGAATTAGTTACATTGCAGTTACTTTTTTTCTAAATTCCGCCTCCGATGTGGGAATCTTTATGATCAATAATCAGTATGGATTACATGAGGAAAATTGCTGGATCGTAGATCAATATTCCGCCTGCCGTTACGCGAAATTGTCTAAGTGAATGACGATGCAAATTTTCGTATAAAATAATTTCCCTGCATATGCATGCCATTATAACTACGACTTGTATCAACAATTAAAATGATATCTAGTTGTAAGGTGTTTCGAAAATCATTCTAACAGGCTTTCTGACTGTAATAAGACTTTATTTGGTTTTGCATATAAATGAGTTACATTTACAATCACTACAGTAACCGATATGCATCATTCTAAGGGGGATCATATCATCACGACGCAGAGCATCCAAAGACTTTGCACGGGTAACGCAGCGTCATCACATGCAGGATGGCTACGACAACGTTATAAAGAGAGACCTGAGGTTCTCACAGAGCTGTTAATGAAGGTGCCTCTTCTGGAGTATGCCTAACAACTCCTCACATCAAAACTATAGTGTATAATTAGTTTTGTGCATTGGCCGGCTGAATCTCTCAGTTATGGCGCGTGGGGAAACTTATAAAAATTATTGATGAAAGATTAGCTCGTCATAGAGGCCTCTAACTACACAACAGACAACAAACACACAGAATGAATATCCATACCCTCAGCGGGATTCGAACCCGCGATCCCAGCAATCGAGCGGCCGCAGATTACGCCTTAGAACGCAGGTCAGCGAGAACATATTTGAAATTATTTACTAGCCAAAATTATTCTCACTGACCACAATCTACAGGCGTAACAGAAGTCGTAAACTCATTAAAAACAGCAGATTGTGACGAAGTATTCTGAACTCTGTGGAATCGATGTAGTCATATATTAAATTACACACGAAATCAAATATGTAGTGGATCCCAGTAGAATTCCTTTTATTATGTTTTAAGGACAGTAAACAACATACCAGTAATAACGTGTTTGAAATTTCACTCAATAACATCACCATTTTTGTTTATTCTTAATTTTTACTTCCGAAGTGCTTAATTTTCATGTATGCCATTCTAGTTCTTATTAAATTATTCAGCTTTAATTAATTAAGCAAATTATTTTCTTGTTTCAATTATTTATGTTACTTTCTCCACAACATATGTATAATGAGGATGTAACATCTGCTAGAAGATTATGCTTTTGGCAATATCAGGATAGCAACGTGGGCCGAACTGCGTCTTATCAAGAGGCAAATTCCTTCCCATGGGCTGTAGTATCCACTTCTGCCATAAGAGAGCTAGAACAGTTTGTATTACGAGTTGTCGAAAAGCGGCTCGAAATTGTACAGGTATTTCGACAAGAAATGTACGTAAAGTCCACACAGTATTTTGTAGGAAACTTCATTTGTCTGCCCATAAGTATATGGCATTGTATTATCAAAAGTATTATCATTGTATATATATCATGGCATATATATCATGGCATTGTATTATCAAAGAGACATAAGGTGTGAGGTCTTGAACTGGATTAAACAGAGCACGAGATAATGGACAGAATTTGTGCTTAAGTTGATGATCCTTGGGGCCCCTTAAAATACAGGCGATTTCTTGACTGACTGAACAACTATAATCTTTTCAGGAAAGACTCTGCTTAATTGGGATCTGTCAAATGACGATTGGAGAGTGTGACATAAAACAGCTTGTTGGTTGTCCTATTTGTATGTGAGGCTTAGCAAGGACTTCCCAGGAAGTACTCAGTGAATCTCATCAACTTCATTCTGGACCAGAACTTTGCTCTGCCCAATTTCATATACATGTCACTGCAGTTGCAGCCGACCGATAATCTACTGCCACAGTAATTCCTTGCACACTGCCGCTTATTCCCATAAATTGGGCTTCAACTTTCCAGTCATATTTAAGACTTAAGGGGAACTTCGGTCATTTCAATATTCACAGTGACTGGTTTCTTAGGCAGGCTCCAGAACTTCTGTTCTCGTCCGAAAATGTGAGCATCGGCCAGTGTCTCCGGTAATCTCTGGTACAGTGTTTCCGGCAGGAGCAGTGATGCCACCATTCCAGTTGCAGACACGATACCTATTACTATGTACGGGTAGCGGACATCGTATGTGTTGCCCTGAAATATAATTGTGATTTTGTCATTACAAATTGTGTAAAATGCATATTGCATTACTCTTAGCCTCTCCTCGTTTGGGCCCTCGCCTATTACTCGACAACCGCCAAGTGGACTAACGTATAACTTGACACTCTTTGGAGAAGACAGCCCGAGGTCTCGTACACTTCCGATTTTGTGGTTTTTCTTTTGAATCTGATACTGTTAATATTTGAATGATATCACACTTGGTCTGTCACACTGAGGGAAAACATGTAGAATTAGGGTAGGAAGTAACCTAATGAGAGGATTCAGAATTTCACACAGTGAAGGGCTTCATAACTTCTTATTTATCTATAATATTTTTATGGTGATGAAGTGAAGGAGGATGTGATTGGTGAGATAGACTGCACGCATGAGATAATAAGAAATATGTTCTGAATATCGATGGGAAAAGCTGAAGGGAAGGGGTAACGGGCAAACTATCCGTGGGCGTAGATCGGAGGAAAATGTCAAAGCAGCAGCGCCTATGGCTGTGCAGTGAAATCAGTTGACTGAGTATAGGCCCATTCGCTTAACAGGATGATTAACTTTTGAATTTCTTGATCAAGGAAAAGTGTACTCTGTGTTGGGAAGCACAGATTGCTACTCGTTTGCTTTTAAATTGTTCAGACACTAAAATAGGTAGAGAGATCATTCTTTGAGCAGTAAGTATCTCAGTATTGAAGACTAGGCGGTGTACAGGAAACTGGCAATGTACACTAATATTACAGAATTGAAAAGCTTAGGAAAAATTTATGTACTTTTAGGCTTAAATGGGAGAATGATGTTAGAGGTCTAATACTAGCAGTGGTGGAGGAGGACGCGGAATTTCTTTGCGAATCTGAGGTGAAACGATATATTTGAAAGAGCATATACAACGTTAGGACGTTCCCAGATATAGATTGGTTTTTATTTTAGTAGCAGTTACGCTACAAGCATTACATGTCTTCATATTCCCGACGTGTTTGAGGTTCTTGCTGTATTAAGGGACATTAGAACACTTAGAAAAATCTAATATGCCCATAAAAATGTGGTGTAAATGAGAATATTTATTAATGTATGTATTATTAACAAAATACATTAACGGCTTACCCTAACATTTACGGACTTGAAAATCGCTGTAATATGCTTGTTTTCACGTGCCGTTTATGGCATTATTCCATTAGGTTGTATAATCATCTGTAGTGATGTATACACAGCTTGTGTCATTTAAATTGTCCAAGGATGTGAGATGCATGTATTTCCTTCCTTGTTGCATATGCATTTATTTCCTCTACATTTATTCTAAAAAATAATCTGCCATTTTTCGTTGTTATGAGCCTGTAATAAGGCGGTTTATGCTACTGAATATCCACGCGCTTCACAGTGCTGTTTCACACACGTGTGTTTTACATTTCTTTGCTTCCATTTCGCTACCGTTGATATGTGAATCTAGCTTACTCACGATGTACCTGTGTCAAGAGGATTCTGTCTTGACAAGCCTTTTATTTAGTCAAATGATATTATGACTTTTGTGGAATTCAAAGTTTTATTGCCGTGTTCACAGCAGCCCACTGCCATACAGCACTCTGAGCCACAGGACTTCTCTCTGCCACTTCGTCACAACGTAGCGAAGCAAGTTGGCTCAAGCAGTATCGCTTTCTTTCCTTTCCTGTGGCCCAACAGGCCAAATCGGCCCTACGCCGCCTGTTCTTGGAGGTTTCTAGATCACACTCGGTAGGACTCCTTGGACGAGTGATCAGTCCCGTCGCAGAGACCTCTATATGACAAGACACAACACTCATAAGAGACAGACATCCATGCCCCTGGTGGGATTCGAACCCACGATCCCAGCAAGCTCTCGGCCGAAGGCCCACGCCTTAGACCGCGAGGGCCACTGGGATCAAGCAGTATCTCTTCTGACCTGTATTTCGAAAGTGTATATTTCGAATCTCGACTATTCAACCGGCTACCCTGAGAGTTTTTGCGGTTTTCTTTAGTTCCTGCAGGTCACTCTCGAGGTAGTAGTACCTATAATACCCCAAACCTTTCAATTTCATTCCCTTACTGTAATTCGGCAAACAATAACCACTGCAGCATCGTACGATACGGTTATACTGACCACCCATCCTTCGAGTTTATTTATTGAATATTTCTTTAATCTTGTTCCAGGGAATTATTGCCTTTAGGTTACCTGACGCAAACGTTACATAACTTTCTTACGTTCTACATGCGTGTCACTGTAGGCAGCTGCGAGATAATTGACACAGCATAGGGTAGGTTTACTGGTAAAACAGGAGGTTAGATGGGGCAAGAATGGCAGTGAAGGAGGAGAGGATGATAATTCTTTCTGTGGAAAAGCAAATGGAACTGAACAGCTAGGGAAAGAATGTTTTTGTATATAATGGAGTCATAGCAGCAGTTAAGAGAGTGGAGTTTGTTGGCGTTAGGTTATCATGTTTAGTGTAAAGATGTCGCTGACGCACGTATGGCAGAAAAAGCGAAATAGATACAGGGCTTTGGTAGAGAAATTTAGAGGAAGGAGACCACTTTTAAACCAAGGCATAGCTGCGAGGATCATAATGAAGTGGATTTTGAAGACACAAAACGGGGCGACGTGAACCGGTTTCTTCTGGCGCAGGGTAGGAAGAAGTGGCAGGCTCTTGTAAACACGGCAATATTTTTCTGGTTCCATAAAGCGCGAAGAACTTTCTGATTAGTTGTGGAAATGTTGCATCTTGAAGAAGGATTTCTTTTTCAATGGCATTATTTACTTAAAAAGTTAAAGGACGTGAAAATATTCCGAACATTTGGTATTGTTACATGTCTAAGCTGCAGTTTTCCTAATGGCGAAGTACGTACATGTATCTAGGCAACGTTATCTCTCCCCAGGGCTTCGCCAAGGACAAAAGCATCGTGATTCAGTTATCGATACTGTTGCATGGGGCGTGTTAAAATATTTCCTGCCAGCTGTTAACACGTGGAAGGTCGACTGAATGTTATATATTAAAAGTGTTCGTAACAGTTTGTAATTAATTCCAATAGCGAAAGTCAGTTTTCACTGTAGGAAAGTCAAATGGTTGGATAGAGAATATATATCTCATAGTAGTCGGCAAAGGAACTAATATGGAATATTTAATTCACCCGATTATTTGACTGTGCCTAGTCTGTCTAGGAAGGAGAACTGAAGTACATTAAAACTTCTGGATCTGTATTTCCTAACCGACTTATATGGCAGTATATAAAATTTAAGGCTGGAATAGCTTTCGAAAACTAAGCAGTAGTGGTTTTACCTGATTTTGATAGATATGTGTATGAACCTAAAGAGAAACACAGATTGTGTCTGAGAAAAGGGTGCTGAGGGGAATATTGAGAATCAAGAGAAAAGAAGTAAGAGAAAGTTGAATAAAACTGCTTAATGCGTGGTTTTATCATTTCCCTCATCTTCAGATACTCTTAGGATGAAGGAACCAAGGAAGATGGATTGGGCGAGTGCTGTAACAAGCATATGTCCCATGAAAAGTGTATGATGTATTTTCCGCAAGATCTAAGTCAAGAAGACCAGTCAAGGGGCCTAAATGTTGGTGTGATGATAATATTAACCCTTTAAAGACGAAGAAGCATGTCTGTTTTATATAAGGACTCAGTGCGTACCGCGCTGTAAACACTCTCCACTTCGGTTATAAAAACTAATCTCTTACACGTTGTGTAAGGCAAAAGTTGCTGCTTGCTCTGAGATCCACACAAAACACATAAACGCGATGTGAGCACAATGTGGAATTTTTAAATGTTAAATCTGGTAGTACGTAAAGTTACCGCTAGGCTCTAAAGGGTTAAGATACATAATAACAAGTAGGCGTTGAGGATGTGGGCTGAATGGGGTTGGCTCAGGCTAGTCTCTATTGAGTGTTTATGTAAAGACTGTAATTAGCATTACGTTTCCGTACAGGGCAGAAAATTATTTACTAGCTGAGCGTTTTTCATGTTCTGAATAAGGACCCTGTTGCTTGAAACTGGTTACGGAACACTCAAAGCTTAATCGCGGTCCATCATTGGGGCGTTGCCACAAGCTGAAACCACAGTTTAGTTCGTGTGTTCATACTTACAAGGTAGACAATATAGGGTCCGAGGATTCCCATACTGCTGCCCATTACAGCACCCAGCGACGTACCAGTCTGTCGCACGCACGTAGGGTATGTTTCCATGGCAACCAGATGCACCACGTAGAACGTTATGGTGAAACAGAACTTCACAAACACCACCAAGCTAGTCGTTAGCCAGACCAGATCGGGTCCTATAGGGGCCGTAAAAGAGTGCGTGATGAAAACAAGATCTATGTGGGTAATTAACCGTAATTAGTAATAGTATTAATAGTAATTTGGTTAATTACAGGTAATTTATTTGTGTACGTACACCTCAACGGTCTAAAAGCCAACTATAAAATTAAAAAGCGATCAAACCAAACTACAAAAGTAAGAGTAGAACAAAACACAAGACAGAACAAAACAGCTAAACGAAATGACAACTCATATTTAAAATAAGAAACAAAATGGTTTACATAACTGTAATTAGCATATTTTCATCCATGGTAAGTAATTGTAATGGATAAGGAATAACAAAGCATAAATCAATCCAGCGATTTCGTGTACCTGATAAATGTGAGTTCGGACGAAGGAAGAAGAGGCACGAAAGTGGTAAGGGTAGAGCATAAAGGGTGTAAGGGATAAAGGTATGAAATAAGTAATTCTTCATTTGGCTGAGGCACTGCTGTACAAACCGGAAGGTAGCTGGTTCGATTGCCTGTTGGGTCATTGGGACTTTTCACTGACATAATCCTTCCGGCCGCACTGTGGCCCTGGAGTCGAATCAACCTCTAACAGAAGTGAATACCATGGGTGTCTTCTGGGGGTAAAGGCGGTCGGTGCGTAGGGCTGTCAACCTTGCCACCTTCATGTGTCGACTGTGTCGAACTCTGGGAAATCTCAACTTCCTGGAGCCCTATGGGCCTGCCAGGCTTGTATAGGGACAGCTTTACCACACAATTTTTAACAGGCCTTCGAGAGTGGTACTTATTAAACGGCAAAAATTGCACCTGAACGACTGTAGTTTAAAGTTGAGGTGAAATGGTTATGTTTTGAATATTTCTGAAATAAGCGGTACAAATGGATATATTTTTGACCTGTTAAGTATTTAAACATGTTTTTCTACGGCCAGAAGAATATAGCCGATCATAAGAAAGTCCCAATTACAAATACTCAGTCGATATCAGTTTAAGACCTACTTTGTAAAACGTTCTTCCGGTGTCTTGATTTGGAATCCGTAAGGAGAAGAGGGTCCGAATTTTTGCCGAAGTTAACGTTACAGAGTTGCTTTTTGCATGTATATTTAAATACTTTATTATGATTTATAAGCTTCTAAGATTATGTAGCTCAGATGTGATGGGCGAATAGAAACGGATGTCTTAGAAAGAGGCTGTGGCTTAATTTAAGACGCAAACCAGACACGGCACTGAGGGACTAAGAACAAGCATGAGGATTATTACAGTTGTCAGTTTCGATTAAAGCTGACCAGAAAAGTTCCAAACCCTAGCAAAATACGAAATATGTAGCAAAGTGCAGACTTTATGTTACATGTGATTTTTACGTATAATTACCACAGCGCTGTAAGCGGTTGAGTATTTTGAGTCTTATTTGCATAGAAATTTTTTCGATTCCTCATGCGTAATTTTCATTCCGGTGTTCACAGTACTTAAAAGGTGCTTCAACCTGGAATGAGCAATGCAACTATTCATGGTTAAATTTCCTAACCCTTTTTGGTTTATTGGAAGGTTCATTTTCCTTGAGCAGATACCTCAAGGGCTGCTTTTAGTGTCATCGAAAAGTGCTACGTATACAGTGATGTACGTCTTATAGGCCTAAACAGACGGGTGAAGAATGGTTGGATGGACAGTGGGATGGGCGGATTGCTATAAGGATTGTTGAGTGGATGGCTAGTGACTCATTGGACGGATGCTTAGATGGCTAGCTGGTAGATGGTGTGATAGGTGGATGAACAGATCTTGCTGACGAGTGTATGACGCGCCACAAATCTTCATCCTTGCATTTAATCCCAACTCTATATCTGCTCGGTGCGGGTACTTACGTCCCACAACGCAGATTACGACGATGACGGCCAGGATGAGGAAAAGGAACAGGACGGCCTGGGTCCAGCGTCGGCCGTAGCGGTCGGAGAGGTACTTCCCCACGACGTATCCCGGAAGCTCCACCAGAGACTGCCAGAAGAAATTCATGAAAGGGTTGCCTTCCATGTTGCTGACGTTGAGCATAAGCGTGTAGTAGGTCATGGAGTTAACCACCCTGCGAGAAGCGTGAACGTCACCTCACATAGCACAAGGCCACGTCTTGTTGTTCCGGCCACCTGTCTTTGAATCCTCGCATCCATCGACTCATCTAACCAGCTACCCTTCTGTTCATCCATGCAAACTTTTATCGACTTACGCACGATCTATCCCTGTATCTACTGCCCATGCAGGGGATTCCTTCTTGAGAAGCCGATATTGCCTCAGCTGGTCTATGAGTTCCCACAATGTATGGAAACCAAATGTATATTACCGTGTCCAAAACACTTCCTTATTGGGCGCTGACCTCAGCTAGTTTAATACAGCGGATTAAAGCTCAAATGAAATCCATGTTTCTTAAAATCCAGTTCATATTGCGCTTCCGTCTACGGTTAAGTTTTCCAAGGAGTCATTTCCTCCAGGGTTCCCGACCAAAATGAATTTCTCTTCCCTCCCATGCTTTAAATAACTGACTAAATACGAAGTAAATAAATAGCCGAGACACTGATTGCTAAAATAAATAAACATATAATTGACTGCTTCACTAAGAGATAAATAAATGAACAAATGGATAAATGAAAGAAAAAAAAATATTTGACTAATTAAATAAATGAGAGATTGGTTGAAACTAGATAAAAATTAAATAAATTACGAATGAATAAATAAATGAACAGGTAAACATATTTAACCCAGAAACTGAATGGGAGAATAAATAAATCTTTGCCGATTCCCCAAGTAAATATTCGTACTTAAACAATAAATGAGTGACAGACTGGACCAATAAATACACAGCTCATGGCAAATCAAGTAATAAATAGTAGCTGGATAAAAAGAACTAATTAAATGAATCAACTAAATCGGTTTAAGGCACGGTATTTTCAAATAAAACATTCTGCATTTCCCTCAGTTGAAGAATCTGAAATTATAGCCACCCTAATGTTGAATAAAACTGCATAAAGGTTTGATTCCTATATCAAAAGAAACCCTGCTATGATGTCTGGAAACTCACCATAGGTACACGACAAGTATAGTGTTCTTCGCGAGCCGCCAGTTAGAAAAGAGGCTTGCCAGGCCGTAGATTCTTTCCTTCTTTGCTGCAATTTTCCGTAACGTGAGCATTGTGTCGTCTGGGAGGACGGTTCCATTTGTCCTGGCGATGTGTCGCAGTTCTTGAGCACATTGAACAGCTTTCCCCTTCGCTGCAAGCCACCTGGCCGACTCAGGAAACCACCTATCAGAACACAAATTTCAGATTTGGTACATGCTAACACTAGACCGCAGATATTGAAATGCGCTCATCTGTTTATGTCAACACAACAGAGGGCGTCAGAACAACATAGGCCTATGCTGTAAAAGGAACTTTTGTATAATAATATATATGTATTTTGGGGGCCGCGGTGGCACAGTTGGTTGAGGCACTGTGCTACAAACCGGCAGGTCCCGGGTTCGATTCCCGATGGTATCAGTGGATTTTTTCATTGGCATATGGCACTATGGCCCTGGGGTCGACTCAGCCTGTAACAGAAATGAGTACCAGGAATATTTCCTGGGGGGTAAAGGCGGCCGGTGCGTAGGGCTGATAACCTTACCACCTTCATGTGCCGATTGTCTAGTAATCTGGGAGCCTCATCCTCCTGGAACCCTGGAACCTCCTGGAAGGCCTGTAACGGGACTGCTTTACCTATATATGTATTTTATATTTTCCATACCACGCATTATTTTTCGATTTTTTAATATTATCCAACAAAAGCATTAATTGTACATTTGTTGGAAAATATCAAAAAATTAAATAAATATACGTTTATGAAAGGAAGGATAGGAGACGTAGATTCAGACACGGAAGAGTGCATGTAGAGACTTGAAGCAGATTTTATTTACGTTCTTGTGGCTCCGAAGTTGCGTTAGAAAAGTGGAATGATTTTCATCAAAAATGTTATAAAATTCATGCCATTAATGGCTATTATAATTACAGTAGAGTGTCATCCCTTATTTAAAATGTTTAATTCTCTGTATCGAATTATAAAGGCAACATGACCGTTTTAGGCGAATTGGCAAAATTGTGAAAAGTGACCTTTATCTTCGTTGTGTCTGCGTGGAACAACTCGGCTCCCACAGGGCGGATTTTCATGAAATTTAATATTTGAGCGTTTGTCTAAAATCTGTTCAGAAAATATAAGTTTGATTAAAATCTAAGAAAAATAATGGATATTTTACATGAAAACATAGGGATAATAATAACATCTCGCTGAATTCTTAGAATGAGGGATGTTTCGGAAAGGAAGTTGTAGAGGAAATGAATACACACAGTTTATGTTAAATAACTTTTTTCCCGAAAATGGCGCAGTTTATGAGATAACGTGGAAAACTATTGTAGAGCCTGACAGGCTACAGATGACAATATACGAGTAATATGGCAAAGAAAAGTGCAAGAATGCAGAATACAGACACACGCTTATAATATTTAACGCTTAGTTCTTTGCCACGAAAACGATATTTACACGAATGCGTCTCAGTGTTACTTTACGCGTACCTTGCCCGCCTTGTTGAATTTTTCTTACATTGAGACCGCCTATAATGTGCGTAGTGCCGAGATATTTGGTGTAGTGATAAATATTTAAATGTGTGCTTTTGGTTTGCGTTTCTTATAATGTGAAATAAAGAAGCGTCGATCGTTTAAAATTTCTATTGAAATTTCAGATTATGACAAGCGTTTAGATAAGAAATGTTCGGGAAAATACTTGAATTTAAGGAGGGTGAAATAAATGACTAATTTTGGGTATTATATTCATATATTACTGTTGGGTTGTGTGATCGGACTTCACATTTATAAGCTGCCATATTGGTTATGAGTATTTCATTCCTTGTACTGATGACGGATGTATCTCCAGTTTTCGAAATTTCATATTTTTTTAAAAGGGGGGAATATAGTTGAAGAGTATCTCGCAACAGGCCTGGACAAGCCCCTAGGGTTCAAAGGGGTCGAGGCTCCAAGAATTTCTGGATTATCGGCACATGAAGGAAGCAAGGTTGCCATTCCGACGCAGAAGACACACTTACGCCCAGGAAATATTCGTGGTACTCATTTCTGTTACAGGCTGAGTCGCCACAGGGCCATAGTGCAGCTGGAAGGATTATGTGAATGAAAAATTCCGGTGACACCTTTGGGAAAGGAATCCGCGACCTTCCGGCTTGCAGCGCAGTGCCTCAACTGAAATTGTCCAAGGTATATGCCCGTAGTCTACACTTCATAAGCACTTAGTGTGAAATAATGAACTGTCGACTGTTTAAAATCTGTATAAACGTTTAATTTACGACAAATGTTACTGGAAAAAGCGTTCACGAAAATTTTATTTAGCTTATAACGTGTGGCTACGAAAGGTGTAAGTGCACTTAAAGAGTTACAATCGCGTTACAGTATATAAACACTCTGCTACAACATACGAGTTTCGACGCTTATATGTGTGCCAAATTCAGTGCTAACGTTGGTTTGTAACTATCTACAGGTGTTCAGGAAAATACTTAAAGAGGATGAAATAAATGGCTAATTTTGGGTATCACATATTAAAATTGGGTTCAGTGATCCAACTTAGCTGTTTCTAACGTGCTCGGCTGATTAGTAACGTACCGTTCCCTATTTCTACTGATGACGATGTAGATTCAGTTCCCGAAATTGCATGTTTAAAAAACTTAAAAGACAGTAGCAAATGTCCAAAATAACAGTCATGTGTACACTAACACACCACCGCCAGAAACGTGTATGGTACAACGTAGGTATACACATTGCATCAGCGACAGGACTTAGGTAACCAAACCGTCCTGTGCTAACTTGTAACTAACTCCACGGAGCAGAGTCCTTCCTAAGAAGCCAACAGCTGCTCAGCTAGTTAAGAAATTTCCCGCTTTTTATGGAACCTGAATGTTCATTAACGTATCCACAAACTCCCACAACCTGCTCCTGTCCTAGGCCAGATCAATTCAGTTCATTTCCCCCATTCCACTTCTTGAAGATCTATTTTAATATTTTACTCCCATTTACGTATAGGTCTTCCAAGTTGTCTGTTTCCCTCAATTGTCGCCATCAAAATTCTGTACGCATCTCTCCCATCTCATTCTTCTTGATCTGATCACCCGAATAGTATTTTTAAGGTACTAACTTGTAACCCAAGAAGAATACAGCGCAAGGCGCTGATGTGATGATGATGAAAGCGACCCAGTCTCTGGTTGCCCAAGCGACCATGGGCATGAGACACACGCCAAGTGTCCAACCCAAACACTGTAACATGGCTATGTGGGCTCTTTTGTCTGCAGCAGACATCTCCATGCCTGGAATTTAAAAGATGTAATTGTACGTTACACTGCTGTTTGGTATATATTGCTTAGCTTCTGCTTAGATGCATACACATGCAGAAGTTAACACATTTAAAACAGCTGTTGGGAAGACTGTAAACGCACATATTCTGCAAAGTATAATGTAAGGCTGTATTTATGTACTAATAACATTATTACACGTACGTATGTCTTATGATGTTATGGATTGTGACAACGTGTGTTATTACTTGTGGAGTCCAAGGTTTCGGAAGAACGTGCTACTCCAAGGTCGAATTAATGAGGTATAAATGAAAACTGTGCTACAACCGCTAAATAGTAAGTCGGTCTTGGCGTTGAGCTTGCTTCTAGCTTGTGACCAGATTTTAATGTGTTCAGATAACTGCAGTTTTATTGATGCGAAACCTTGTCCATCATTAGATAAATTCGTACCTTTCTGAACGTTTAAAAGGTGTTTATAATTTTATATTTTAGGCTGTAAAAATATAGCGTTAAATCAGTACATACAGAATGAATGTAAAATGCTTAGACAAGCTTCAAGAATGAGTTTCCCACATCAAAAGAAGGAAAAAGTTCACGTACAATATATATCCGCCAACGCTTTGCGAGGTACAGCCCAACAACGTGTTCAGCTCAGTCTTTTATATTTTTATTTATGGAGGCACTTAAAAACCCCAGTGTATTGAGCTCCAGTTGAAAATGAAGACACTTCACCAACGCAGTTTTGATGCCTGTTAAACTATTCGCAACCACACCAGGACAGGCGTACATTGTTTCAGGTGGAGAACAGTTTGAGCATTTATTGTCAGTTGTGACTTGATAAACATTAATAGAGCAACAGTTATGAAATCGGGAACGTGTATTATGTTAGCGGTAAATAAAATACAAAAACCAACTCATTTCCGGACATATGCTTATATGAAATTCTTTCTTTGTTTTTATGTGAATAGCTCACCCTTGAAATTTGTCGAAACACTTCACATAAACCCTCTTGTAGTGTACATCGCACTCTGTGCTTTCAGGCTTTGTAGAGAGGATCATGCCTTGGTTGCAAAGGGCTGTTACTCACTTCAGTTGTCGTAAGCTTGACCGTTGCCAAGTTGAAAGCCTCTGATACATTCTTTGTCGAGATACACCTTATCTTTTGCTGGGTTATGGCATTTTGAAAGCCACATGCAAATTTCGAGCCGCTGTATGCTTTGGAAAGTTATCGTTCGTGAGCAGAACTTTGTTTTGGAAATGCTGCGATTTATATGAAGTGAAAGGGGGGGGAGGAGACATAAGTCAGTGAGTGCCCGGTGAATGATCATATTAGACTTAGCGTACAATCTGTCGCTTTAAGACGTGGGGTATATTCCAACAGATGTTTTGTGTACGTTGGCTTCCGTCATTTATGTGTTCATTTTCACCCAAATTTTCTGTCAAAGATTACACAAATATACAGGACGTTCCTAAATTCGTTATACAAAACTAAGGTGTAATAACACAGAAAGTAGAAAACTTACGGTATTATGATATACATCACAAAATACAGTATAGGTTTAAGTTTTATCTACAGGTATTCACAGGTGTTCAATGTGGTTTCCTCGTGTTACGCGGCAGATGTCCCTTCTGTAAGCTATTTCTTCCCAAATCGTATGAATCATGCCCGTATCTATGGTGGCCAACGCTTCCGTTATCCGTGCCCGTAGTTCTTCCAAACTCTGAGGAAGATGTGGATCAAAACCTTTGTCTTTAATGCATTTCCACACAGAAAATCCAGGGATATTAAATCAAGTGACTGTGGTGGCCAATTATCGTTCCACGAAATCGCTTACAGATGGGACATCTGCCGCGTGACACAAGGAAACCATATTGAACACGTGTGATTATCCGTAGATAAAACTTAAAACATATACTGAATTTTGTGATATATATCATAATACTGTAAGTTTTCTACTTTGTGTGTTATTACACCTTCGTTTTGTGTAACTAATTTGGGAACGTCCTGTATTTATTGATGCTTTACAATGGGACTGTTCCTAATTCCGTGACAGAAATAAATTATCTCAATTTTATAGGCATCGGTTTTTACGTTCCAGCCCCCACGTCACGACATGGCGGCAGACCGCGTTTAAGATTTCTGAGGACACAGTCTTTTTTATGATAACTTGGCATGTGCGTAAGTATATCTATCCTACAATCAGGAAAGAGGGTTAGGTAAATATGTGCCGTGGATTCAGGTATTCTGGGATATAACGGTGTCATTTTGTTAGTTGTTACCGACGTCTCGAAGGAACGTAGCCGTCGAAACGTCGGGAACCACTCGCCTAATGACACAGCGTTATATCTGAATCCTCAGCTACACGGCTGTGAAAACTCGAATATCGCAAATGTCTTCTGGCTGGAAAGCATCAATTGTGTACTAATTGTGTAAGGTAGAAGACAGGACAAAACCTGATTGTAGTTCTGCTTTTATGTCTTTGACATTAACTTTTATTCTTCAACCGAAACCTTGAATTTTCTCTTTCAGAGACAAGAACTCAAAAGCTTGATTATTCTGGCCTGAATTGTTGTTCTACTGACTTAGATAACAAGCCAGAGCCTTTGCGATATAAAAAAATACCACCACACTAGGAATGGTGCAGTTAGCATTTAAGGTCTCTACTTGTACATCGAAACCTCTAATTTTCAGGCATTTTGTGCTCATACCCAGTACAAGGGGACTCTGGAAGGCGGCCGACTGGGACACGCTGCCCAGCACCGTGACAGTGAGGAACAGAGGGTAAATGCTGGCGGTGAAAACTGTCAGGCATCTCCCCACTGCCAGCATGAACAGGGTCACGAAAAATACCGGCCGGCGGCCTATCCTGGAACACACATACAGGCCTATATAATTACTGGCAGACAACGCACAGCGTTCATGCTCTTCCATCTCCTGTGACGAGATTTTTTACTGCACTCCCGTACAAGCTATCGAAGCTTGTGACCAATTAAAGAAGTTCCGCAGTTGTTTTTAATAAACATTATTTTTTATTCAAAAATAAATAAACTTCAAAATAGGGATTGCAGAAATGTATCCACGGATCCCTTAGAAACTGGTCGCGGATATCTGGAGCCCTCGGGATCCACTCGGGAACCACTGCATTAGACGAAGCAATGTTGAACAGGTGCCCGGGACCTGTCGTTAGCTCAAAGAGAACAGTTACGTGTTGTGAACACACAGACAACCAGAAGTAGACAGTCTTATAATTTTTGGCACTCATCAATACCACGCTCATGCACTTTGTCGCATAGAGGCCTATGCTTGTGAGAGCTATCGAAAACATGAAATTCAGACACCTGTCAGGATTTTCTACAACTGTAAGTAAATACCTTAATAACCTGCTCGGTGCTACGGTAAACCCTGGTTCATCTGACTCTCGATCATCCGGCTCCTACATTAACCCACTTGCCCTTCTGATCCACTGAAAGACGCGATTCAAACTCATATGTGTGTAAAAATTTGAATTAAGTATTTAGATGAAATATTTCACCGAATTTTTTGTAGGGGCTAAAAATGTAGCCTACAGAACTACATTTAAAAAGGGATTGCACTAATATTAGCCTAGCCGTAGCTAGGCCTACGTGACGCAGGCCAAACTTCATTAAGTGGTGTAAGCTACTGGCCCATATTTAGGCCTTACCTATGTTTTATATCCTTATCTTAGTATATTAACATTACACTATATGTGTGTTGCTTTTGTGCTAAACATTGGCTACGTTTGGTTATCTGGGTTCATAAATTAGCGTATCTAGTCTAGGCTGTAGGCTAGGAAGCGGACCCCGAACAACATTCCACCTTAGAACCGATAGCTGTAGGTGTCCTGTACATCATGTCGCGTGAACACGTTCCTCACGTTAAACTGACAGAGAGACGGCAAGTCAAATGTTGAAACAAACCAGGAAACTGTAACTGACTTAAATGTGACGTCTTCTTGATGCAAAGTTACGAAGATGTCGCGTTACGAGATAAGACAAGAACGTTTAACTGTCGTGTCGAGATCCAGTTCAGTCGAGTAAAAACCCGTAATGGAATAATTCGTGAGTACATTCATAACATGTTTACTTGTAGCTGAAGAGCTCTGAGAAAAGCGACACCAATTCAAAGTCCAAAATTCTTTGTCGAAATAAGAAGCATAAAGGAAAAACTGATTCCGCGCCGACAGGGGAGAATGAAATTATTCCGATCAGGCATTCATGTCGTGTTGTCTGCGTTGTGTCGTTTATTCTTGGACTAACTGTAGCCTTGCCAGTAATTCTCACGCAGAAACACTAAAATAATTATAATTTTCTCTGTCATGCAGTGTTTTTGCTGCCACCACCGGAGGCCAGTGTAATCTGACATATTTTGTGTACTTCTCATGGCTTCCGGTGGAACCAACACTATCAATTTTATCCTTTGTTTTTTGTTAAAAACAATTTTTTTTGAGGAGGAATTAGTGCAAATAAAGGAGATTTCCGTGAACTTTCTAAAACGTCCGTCTTGGAAAGATCCATCCGGTATTTCAGTAGATAATGATGTTGCAAACAAACCTTACCGTATTAATTAACATGTATGATGACTGTACTTACAGTGAGAACCTTCCTTTGTCCAAGCGTCATGAAAAACTACAAAAGATTCATACATTCAGAATGCCTTATCAGAATAGCTCAGACGGTTAATAATAGTCAAGTAGCACTTGCGCTGGTACTACTGCGACGAATTATTGAGTGACGTACACGTCGCCCAGCTGTCCGAACACGAAAGTCCCTAAGACGTCCCCCGCTCTGCTGAACACAAATGTGTTGGTGACGTGCATCTCCTTCTCACAGACCCAGTCCTCCTGGGTTACCACCGTCCTGGTGTACCACGTGCGATCGTAGTCCCAGCCGTGCTGGCAACCTGGTCACACACGCAACAAGAACACAGTGTTTACACATAAATACGGAACAACTAGACTTGGGGATAAGCACCACGGCATAGCCCCAAGTCATAGTATGTGTTCTGTGCCAGAGAAATAAAAAGGTAAAGATATGCCATTAGAGGTGTGCACAGAACCGGAGAATTCCAGGAGGTTGAGGCTCCCAGATTTCAAGAAAATTGGCACACGAAAGTAGTAAGGTTGCCAGC
This sequence comes from Coptotermes formosanus, assembly GCA_013340265.1. Lineage (NCBI taxonomy): Eukaryota > Metazoa > Arthropoda > Insecta > Blattodea > Rhinotermitidae > Coptotermes > Coptotermes formosanus. The sequence goes on along the minus strand of BLKM01000164.1, from coordinate 6,526 downwards.
ACTAGGCACCGACCACTTTTACCCCACAGGAAATATTCTTGGTACTCATTTCTGTTAGAAGCTGAGTCGATTCCCGGGCCGTAGTGGGTCCGGAAGGATTACGTCAATGAAAAATTCCAATGACACCATCGGCAAACAAACCCGGGCCCTTCCGGCTTGTAGCGCAGTGCAGAGAGATGAAACTGTCTTCAAATATAACTTATGTCAAATAACTAACGCATGATACGTATGTTAATAGTTTAGGTTTTTTAACTACATTTTCAAACACAAATCTAACGCTAGACCCACTGTTTATCTGAAAAATATTTTGTGCTTTTTGGTTCATTTAAAGATGCTTGTTTATTTGCTTACCTTATATGTGTTTGAATAAGGCTGTTTGTGATTGGTGGTCAAATGAAGGCTGGTAAGATGGTCGGGACTTGTAGGTGAGATGAAATGCTGATGATGATGTGGGTCTCATTACAGGGGTTGGATGCGCATAAACATTTTCATTCCATGATACGTGCAAATTTTTGGACCAGCGGAGCGCCTGTCCGCTTACGAATGGAGGCGTGGTCCGTTGGGTTAGGTATTTTTGCCTGCTAGATTATTGATTATGTTTTAGGCGTGAACCTATTCCCAAAGAGAGTTGTGGAAATGAATTGGTTAAATTGTACAAACATAATTCCAAGATATTAACATTTTAAAGCCTAGCGGTAACTTTACATACCACCAGGTTTAAGTTTAATCAATTCTCCATGGCGCTAGCATTGCACTTATGTGTTTTGTGAGCTTTTCAGAAAGAGCAGCGACTTCTGGCTTGTACAGCATTAACTGATTGTTTTTTTTTATAACCGAGATGGAATATTTACTGCGCGGTACGCTTGGAGTCCTTATATAAAATGCACACAGTTCGTCTTTAAAGGGTTAAACTGAAAAAGTCACAGAGCTTGTCGGTCATTAGTGAAGGACTTCTTTTGGAATCGAACGTTGAAAGCCTAGCGGTTACTATGTGTACCACCAGCTTTAACACTCCGAAATTCTACAGTCTGCCCGCTCAGTACACTTGTGTGTTTTGTATGAATCTCAGAACAAGCAGCGACTATTTCCCCATAAAATATTCTATAACGGAGGGAAGTGTGTTGACTGCACGATATGAACTGAATGCTTGTATGTAATTGGGTTCATATTCGTCTCAAAAGTGGTTCTCTTTTCATATACGTGTATATTGTTTCTGTGTAAGTGTGGGAATATGTAAACGACGCCAAATCTTGGTTTTTCTGTACATGGATTGTCTAAGAGTGTAATGTCAGTGTGGACTGAGTTGAGGCATGCGTTGTTTGAAATTTCAGAAATTACACAGACTTCTTTGTGTGGCGCAACAACCCAAGTCGGGCCTAGGCCGCCTCACTGTTGAAGTTTCTAGATCATACAAAATTAGACAAACACACATACACACACACACACACACACACACACACACACACACACACACACACACACACACAAACACACACACACACACATACACACGATAGGACTCCTGAACGAGTGATCAGCCCGTCGCAGAGACCGCTACCTACACAGCAACAAACACAAGAGACGAACCCACGATCCCAGCAATCGAGCGGCCGCAGACATACGCGTCAAACCACACGGCCACCAGGATCGGCATACAGAGATTTTTGTTACTCACCTATAATTTCTTGCTCCGTTCTGTTACGCTCCACTGCTTGCAGGAACATCTTGATATCGAGTGGTGTGCTTATGTTGTACATTTGGCACTTTCTATATGTTTCTTTGCCAACCTCATTCGTCACCCTTTAAATTACAGAAAATTAACTTAGAAAACATTGAAATGATTACAATGAAGTCAGGGGGCACTGCGCTACAAACCGGAAGGTCGCGGGTTCGATTCCCGATGGTGTCATTGGAATTTTTCATTGGCATAATCCTTTGGTCACACTATGGCCCTGTGGTCGACGCAGCCTCTAAAGGAAATGAGTACCAGGAATATTTCCTGAGGGGTAAAGGAGGCCGATGCGTAGGGCTGACAACCTTACCACCTTCAAGTACCGATTGTCTGGAAATCTGGGAGCCTCAAACTCCTGGAAACCTCAGGGCCTGTCCAGCCCCGTAATGGGATTGCTTTACCTTCTTACAGTGAAGTCAGAGTATCTGAAATGTCAGCTGAGTAACCCTCCTGAGATTTCTCCACATATTTCGAAATAAATGCCTTTAATTTGTCACAGAACTTCCATGTAGACAGTGTCGACTGTTCTCCAACAAGCGAAAAATCCTGACTTCTATCCCATGTTGTTCAAAGCCGCAAATATAGAAAACTGCAAGCGAGAAAGCGACTATCAAGTAAGAATCAAAGAATTTGACTGGGTCAACAGGAGCTAACTAAAGTGGTACCATACTGGGACTTTGTCCTGTGGTTTGGGAAATGGCTTTACATATCGTTTTTAAAACAGTTCAGGCTCAGCTTGAAATATGGAAACAGCAAAGAGTAAAAGAATTGGTTTTGAAAATTTGTGGTCGATTTTAACTCCTTTCTTTTCTAGTGTTCTGGACAATTTCGAATTAAAAGGGAAGTGTTTGTAAGTGTGTGTTAAAACGTCACCTAATGTAACCAAAAGTATCTTCGTGCTCATATATGGAAACGAATTAGGTTTTGACTCCACATGTTCACGAAACACGTGTCGTCTAAGAGATGGATAAATGTAGGAATTAAATATCGGTCTGAACAATGTCTGTATTTTGTTCCCTCTGTCAGCCACAGGAACCGCTTTACTTGAAGAAGCATCACATGAACTATTAGATATAGGTAAATCTTTAATAGCAGTAAACAAGATAAGCTGTATGTATCTTATGCCAAGAGAGGAAATGAGGGCACTGGGGCAAGCCGTGCGTGAGATTGTTACTTTCAGATGCTGAACAAGCTGACAATGGACAGTATCGCACCTGCATTGGCATAGGAGTGTACGAAAACGTATAACAGACAACACTGATGTCTATCGTTGCCTAGCCGAAAAACCCACAAAGCCCTGATTCAGCATAATGGAATGCAAACTTGCGCCTGTTAATTTAAGACCCGCTGTAGTATTAGTCTGTCATTTGGGCTTAAGTCTGTGAAAGGGGTTCTTGCGTTCAGTTTTTTTTTACTGTAATATTTTTTCCATTTCTGATCTCCATTTTACGTAAATATTAAATCAGTGAAATTGACATGGAGCATTTTAGTGTAATGGCAGTGGTACTGACTTATATTCTCAGTTGCCCAGTTGGAAACTCGGCCGCGATGTCGGTTACCCTGTTGCCTGGCGTGATATTTTTAAGTCACTCCAAGTAAATTACTTACGTTAATTATGCTATGACATCTTCCTATCAAATCCTTTCCAGTTCTTTTTTCACCAGTCGCCTCTAATTGATAACGGAAGGGGCGGACGATATAGCGGAGATATTGGGAAATATGCTGAGAGAAAGTTAAATGGACTAAACTGACTAAGGATGGTGTCAAATGGAAGAATGCTGGAGTCACAGTGAGAAAAATAATGCGAGACAATTTTTTTTAGCTATATGGAGCTCTCTGTTTACACTAAATGGTGGGAAAATTGAATGATTTATTAAATGATCGTTCCACGAAGTTCTTCAGTTGCAGTCACACTCCGTCAAAGGGGATGAAATTTGACCCTGAATTGGACAGACGAAAGGATTTACGAGACCGTTATTGCATATATGAAGATACTATATCGAACGTCGCTTGCGAAACTTAGGAAATCCTCACACATTCTCAGGACAGCCGGTAAAGTTGCCAAGATGCCACCCAATTACGTGAGGAACTCAAGTCTATAGGATTAGTATATGTCTGCTCAGTTAAATAAATTCGGGCTGTCGAATTTTTAGTTTCCAGGGTTCTGGTTTTCTTGTCCTTCACTGCACTTCTTATACGCTCCTCATTCGAACTGAAATACTTTGCTGGTGATTGAATTTAATTTCCCTCTAGCACACGGTAAGAAAAAGTGGATTTAGTTTCGTTTCAACGTCCTGTGCCTATTAGTGCAAAATAATACGTTACACGTGGCCTGTTCCTTGTCACGTTTTAAATTTCGTAAAATTCCAAGACATGCAAGAACACTAAAATTTATTTTAAACAGCATGCAAGGAAGATAACTAACTATTAAGATAATCACATATTTTACTAAAATATTTTTGTCGCATCAAAAGTTAACGGCATTGTTGGGAGGGTTAGAGCGCACCATCTGCTGAACATCTTACCTGGGTATCGTCAGTCGCTTCCATTCATCCTCAGTCATATTTGTTTCATTTCTTCCAGGAACATGGCACCAGTGTTCAGGTATGGTCATAGCCAGCACCAAATTAAGATACGGCATAGCCAAAAAGATAATAAATATCAGATTGAACACGTAATTAAACCTTGATTGGTATTTGCCATTTAAACCAACATGATTCATAAGTCCTTCAAACAAAGCGTCTTTATCAAATTCTCCCGATCCAGTCAAAAAGGACAGTTGAGTTGAAGTATTCGTCACCATTTTGATGAAGCATCACTTTAGTTTCAGCTGGCAACTATCTGCTTACCGCACAGTCTCGCTTTTCTCTCTCCTGCTGCAGTAATCCATGCTTATCGCACACATTCACATTTCACCATTACTGAAGTTCCTACTAAGACCAGTAGTTTTTCAGTATGTGCTATCAGAACTTAGAGGCATCGAAGAATTAAATTTCTAACGTTGTTACGTCTGATAAACGCATAGAAGTCTGCTGTGTATGTACTGAAACTTTGGCAGGCAGCACGAGTTCCAAGCACGATATCTGTGTTTTGTATTTAGCGTGCAACATCGCTATCTGCTGGCTGCTGATAACAGCTCGTGATTAAGTTCGCAGCCACCTTGTTTCTGCATCATAGCCTTATTTCTTAATTAGGTAACGTCCTTGATGTGTGATGTAGGTTTGCCAAAAGGACATTTTTTTAAATACGTGAGTGACTTTGTAGTGAAATCAGTTCATAACGCACATATAGTCGGTTTTTTATTTTCATTTGTAATGAGAACATTTCGCATTTAAACGTACTGCTGTCACAGCACAATTCCCGCCGTAATTGAGCATTTTATCACATCGTGGGGCAAACTTTTCCGTTTTAATGTAACTCCTTGCCCGATGATAACAGCCATTGTGTCACATCTACTTGTACCTCGCGATCACCTTTAAGACTGTGGCTGCCAAAAATTGCTTCAGCCCTGGAAATAGATGATAATCGCTCAGAGAGGAATTCCCCTGGTCTAATTGTAATACGTGCAAGTTTTTTAGATACGAAATTATACGTCATGTCACATTTCTGACAGATTCTCGCACTTTGATTGAGGCGGTGATTATGTAAGCAGCTGCTAACATGCTGGACTAATCAGTGCGTTTGGTGAGATGTTGCAGATGATGCGTCAATTAGTTGTACTTATTTTGTCGACGAGTTACTTAGTCGGGTGAAGTAGCTTGCGTGCATCAGTGAACTCGAAAGCTATGCTGGCAACAACCTACAGCTGGGTAGGACACGCACGTTAAGCGGTTTCTGAACGAGGTGATTCGCAAGGAGAGACACCCTGGCGCACCAGTTTGGAGGTAGGGCGTGGGAATGAGGTTCCTACCGCTTTTAAAACTCATTCTTCGCAAATTTCTTATAAGAAGAGCTGCAGCTTCATTGAAGTTGTAAACATATTTATTTATTAACCCTTTAAAGACGGAACGTAATCTGTTTTATATAAGGACTCAGTCCGTACCTCACAGAAAACACTCTGGACTTCGGTTATAAAAAACCATCTCTTAATGTTTTATAAGGCAAAAGATGCTGCTTGTTCTGAGATCCGTACAAAACACATAAACGCAATGTGGACACCACGTAGAATTTTTTAATGTTAAACATGGTGGTATGTAAAGATACCGCTAGGCTTTGAAAGGTTAATTTCCAGTATATTTAATAATGATGTTCAATGGCTCGTGCATAGCATGGAGTGATAATATGGTCAGTGAATACTGGGATGGAAGAATATGGAAAGAAGAGGTCGTGGCCTAGTTTTAGAATTGGGTAGGGAGTGGGAATGAGGTTCATACCACTTTTGAAACTCATTCTTCGCAAAATTCTGATAACAAGAGCTGCAGTACCATGGAGGTTGAAGATTTATTTATTTATTAACCCTTAAAGACGGAACGTAATCTGTTTTATATAAGGACTCAGTCTGTACCTCACAGTAAACACTCTCGAATTCGGTGTTAAAAACCAATCTCTTGATGTTTTATAAGGCAAAAGTTGCTGCTTGTTCTGAGATCCGTACAAAACACATAAACGCAATGTGGACACCACGTAGAATTTTTTAATTTTAAACCTGGTGGTATGTGAAGTAACCGCTAGGCTTTAAAAGGTTAATTTACGGTATATTTAATAATGATGTTCAATGGCTCGTGCATAGCATGGAGTGATAATATGATCAGTGAATACTGGGATGGAAGAATATGGAAAGAAGAGGTCGTGGCC
>BLKM01000163.1:128470-141716 GCA_013340265.1 Coptotermes formosanus | reverse complement strand
CCTCTCCTCTCCTCTCCACACCTCTCCTCTCCTCTCCACACCTCTCCTCTCCTCTCCTCTCCACACCTCTCCTCTCCTCTCCTGTCCACTCCTCTCCACACCTCTCCTCTCCTCTCCGCACCTCTCCTCTCCTCTCCTCTCCTCTCCTCTCCACCAAACACTGTTTAAAGTTGTATTTTAAACACGGGACGACAGGCAGAGTCCGAACAGTAACAGATTCCACAGTAAATAAATCCAGTTATTCTTTTCTTCTCACATAATATCCCTGTCCGCTTTCTGCCACATTTTTCCTTTTATCGTCACTTACCAAACAGATTTACTTGCACGACTATCTGCCCCACTCCTTCACGTAAGATGTGATGGAAAACTTCCGACAGCAAACGAAATGTCGTTTGTAACGCGACATGACAGCTCGAAAACTTTCTTCAACAACACCGAGCACAGCAACAGCCTAACCCGCTCCTTTGTTGTCGGGTCTGTGTACATTTGTCATCAGTTTCCTCCAGCATAATTTTATTTCTAGAAGAAAATTCCTTCCATATTTCCTCCTCGCCCAGATTTTAAAAAATAAACATTAAAATGCGCTAATCCGCGCGCGCGCACGCACGCACACACAAACACACAAAAGCAACTCACAGCCAAATTTACCGCACAAACACGCTACAGAGGTGGCCGGTAAACCAATGACACCTGCCATCACTGCTGGGAAATCACCCATCAGCGTGAGTGTCAGCACGGCGACACTCGTTAGGAAATCATGAAGTGCCAATGTGGGCAGGCGCCAGGGTAAATCACTGACATAAGCAAATAACGTTACCCCACCGGTTGTAATTGCGGAAATATGATAGTGATTACTGGCCTAGCAGTAAACAGACACCATAGAAAAATATTTAAAAATACATCACTTGTTCTGCCCCGTGGAAGTGTCAGGAAAATGATTCGAACGTCATGTCTCAGTTAGGAGGAAACGGCTGACCCATAAAATTAGTTCGGTTTATACAAAAAATGTTTAAACGGAACTTACAGCACAGCGCGGATACGCTAACACGTGTCTGATACAGCCCATGCCCAGAAAGGGCTGAAACCAGGAGGCGCTCTAACGGCATTGCTTTTGAACTTAGATTTAGGGCAGCGGTGTGCAACCACTCTAACAGCGGCCCAACCAGACACGAGTGGTTTGGCGAAGTGCCACAAGAGGATTTTAAAATATAAAACTGATACACCGAAACGTCGCCCTGCATACACTTCATACCTATCCGTACTACATCACGATGTACTGCACAGGTTCTTTATGCCATCCCCAGTAGCCTTCATACGGGCCTGACGGTCACTGCAATCTGAAGGAAAGAAAGGCTCTATGGGCTATTCAGAAAAGGGTCGCGGGCCACAGAATGCACACCACTGATTTAGCGTGTGTCATTTGGAAGGTTCAGGCAGACAGAAGGAACTCGCACCGGCGTCTGGTGTGTGGTGGTGATGTGATGTTAATTTAATACATACATACATACATACATACATACATACATGCATACATACACACACACATACATACATACATACATACATACATACAGACATACACACAGCATAATCGACAAAGATCCACCTAATTTCGAGACGTCACAACATACATGACAGGAGAGACATACAGAAGGGTTTGCTGTGACGTGTTTATCAACACATAACACAGGATACGAACATCCGTGCCCTCAGCGGGATTCGAACCCGCAATCCCAAAAATCAAACTGCTTCAGACCTACGCCTTAGACCGCATGGCCACTCCTTCTTATCATGCAAGCTTCGAATAATCAAAGCAACGACAATAACGCGTTAGGGCACACAGCATGCAACAGCAACTGACACACCGACACGACATTCTGTGTGAAAACCTGAATGGAACGAACCACTTGTAAAACGGAGATACAGGTGTGAGGGTAAACTTACGCTTCCCTAGTCTGATACAGTACACTCACAGCTCCACCACTGCTACACAGTGCACACAGAAAACAGGTGAGGAGGCGGGGAGAGGGAGAGAAAGCAGGGCCATAGCTCTACTCTCCTACTCTCTGCATCAAACGTTTGCAGTCGATCTAACCTAGATCATTACTTGGGGGGTGGAAGTGGTCGTGGCCTGACTGCAGGAAGCGCTAAGGCATTACTAACTCCGCCATTGCTGTCGCTATATCGCGGATTGGTCGTGGCCGATCTCAGAGGGTTTGCATTGCCGCACCAGTTGTTATGAGACAGAATGAGGTGTCCGCAGTAGCACGCGCCAATGTCCTGTTCCTCGGCGCAATCAGACAGTTCTGCTTCACCAGTCAGTCGGTTCGAGCTAATCGCCAAACTGTACCGAGTCACCATCAGTGACGGGGCGCGAACTGTCTAATTTTATTTACAGCGCAATACCAAATAAAAAATTACATTTTCTTCACTGATTGAATCTTGGTGATTACTACTGGCACGTTACTGGCAAGCTATACAGGGTGTTTTTCAAACAGGCCACAGGAGCTCTTACCACCAACTACGACTTCAGTTAGCTAATTTTTCTCCTTAATAACTTCATTAGCCAATTCCAGTAGCCGCGCGGTCTAAGGCGTAGGTCTACAGCCGAGCGCTTGCTGGGATCGTGGGTTCGAATCCCACCGAAGGTGTGGATGTTTGTCTCTTGTACAGTGTTTGTGTTGTCAGGTAGAGGTCTCTGCGACGGGCCGATCCTTCGTCCAGAGGAGTCCTACCGACTGTGGTGTGTGTCTGAGTGTGATCAAGTGAAAATAAAAAAGAAATTCGACACCTGCTGTGAACAGGTAGGTAGAAGAGGGAAGGACTACGAAACGTTATTATTATGATGTTTGCTTTATCCATAATTAGTAGCTTCTTCCATAAAACTCTTTACTGATCCAATAACCGATAACACTCATCATGAATATGACCTTGAGCTTAACACGCCTGCTATAAATATCTATGATCCAATAATTATTTGTACTGACTCAGTAAAGTCACGTGACTACTGTCTATGCCGCGCTGCTGCTGCTCCACTACCTCGCAGCAGTCCCGTACCATTTATAACTTCCCACTAAATGACTGTACGGAAGCTTAGGCGGCTGCTAAGCGTTACGTTCGCCAGTTATAGCTTACTAAAGCACACGACGCCTCTCGTACAATTTGCGTTTATGTAATCGCAGAGGTGAAAATGTTTAAATGTTCCCATATAAATTACACATGCCAAATGACGACGGTCTGAGTGCAACACAGTTCCTGTTCTGATCACACAGTTCAGTGTCCGTTAATACTCTCATTCGGAACTCATCGTCTGCCCCACTGCAAACATGCCTTGGCCTGCGTTTATTATGCGTTTCTAATTCAACAGTGCTTCTGAACTACCCCCATCAGTAACAATTCAGCAATCCAGTGTAACATATACATTAATACAGGTTGAATACCCCTTATCCGAAATTCCGAAATCCGAAAACCTCCAAAATTCGAAACTTTTTGCACGCCGACACGAACACAATGCAGCACAGATGTTGATACCTGTAAATAAAGTCAATGCTTTGTTTGTTTTTACACCCTAAATAAAACCGATATATCCATAAGCTGTATGTGAAACATAAATGGATTTCGCACTTAGATTTGGTTCCCATCCCCAAGCTGTCTCATTCCAATATGCAAGTATCCCAAAATCCGAAAAATTCCGAAATTCGAGACACTTCCGGTCAAAGCATTTCGGATAAGGGATGCTGAGCCTGTATGCTGATCACTTCAAGGCACTATATGCCATCACAGCGACGTGAATTTCGGAATATTACACACACAAGTTCTATTTCTAACCACTGCACAAACGTAATTTTTATTTTCATTTTTCAAAATTCTAAAAAGATATTAATTTTAATAAGTTATTTGAAACGTACAATATTTACAGGTCTCCACCGCACCTAAAACACGAGATATTTAATACTGCAAGATATCTGGAGACAACCTTTCATATTTGAACATATTATGTTTTAATACCACACACACATTTTACTCTCTATAAGTGTAGTGACACTGTACAGCCACTGAGTGTTGTGCGAAAAGCTAATGTGAGTGTATATTATTACAATTTTCCGGCGTACAGTACGCTGCTTGTGTCTTTATTAAATTACTGGCTTCCTGAGGATGGCTACAACACGTAGCCGAAACATGTAAAAAGGGAGCACAAAAATTATTTTTGTGCTGTGGTTGGAAATAAAACTCGTATGTGTCAGGCAACTACACGGAACAGCGCATCATTAGGCACACATTCGAAATATTCAGTCCAACTGATCCTAAACATATATCCAGAAATATATATTTTGTGCGAATTTCTGTGCCAATAAAACTATAAGTACGACGACTTACAGCAGACTAAGGCAACGTAATAAAGACTTCTAGCAATGTTCCTGCAGCCTGTATAAGCTTGGTAGATCTGCATCACACATGTATTAGCTGCCTCAGTAATACCAACATATAAAGTTGAACACAGGATAATTGACATGTGATTATGCTTGAAAGCCACACAGCACAATCGAATGAGTGAGACGAACCTATAAAACAAACAAAATTAATCCACAGGCACTGAATAAACTCAACTAAACTTGACTAAACTTGACTAAACTTGACTAAACTTGACTAAACTTGACTAAACTTGACTAAACCCATTAATCATTCAGTACAACAAACACGGACGACGATGTGGGCCCAGCTGTTTTGTCTCAGAAGGGTGGCCGATGGCGGGGCTTTTGTTGACTTGGTATTTAAACCGTGGGGTTTCATGAAAGGCGGGAATTCCGAGACCAGTCGAGACAGTACTAGTTCCCGAACGACTCTACTCCCCATAATTATTGCGTTCCGAAAGGCACCTGCACGTTACACAGCTGCAGTTCTAAGTCTGCCTTTACGTCACACAGGCCTAATGTGACGTCACAAAAGGCAGCGACAGCAATTTCAGTCACCTGACAGAAATGTGACGTGACTGGAGGATAATACATGCAGGCGCTTCTCTGACATTCATGTAAATGGCACCATAACGTACAACAGTCACCACCCCACTAACAGACCTCAGGTTTTGAAAGGTGCGCTTCATACACAGAAGCACACAGCCAGTTGGCTCAAACCACATCGCCCCAACTTCGCAGTCTGCAGGTACACAGTTTTAGTGTCCGCCCGGACAGAGACTATCCTCGGAGATTTCTCATGGTATTACTCAGTCCGTCCAAACGCTGACTAAAAACCAGGCCACTGCAGCAAGTACCCTTCCATACCAGGACTGTGCAGTCGGTACACAAAAGCTCCGGCTCCGACTCCTCGATTTTTAAAACTCCGACTGCTTCATAAAAGCTCAATATGTATTAACCGTTTAAAGCCTAGCGGTAACTTTACGTACCACCAGGTTTAACATTAAAAAATTCTACGTGGTGCCCACATTGCGTTTATGTGTTTTGTATGGATCTCAGAACAAACAGCAACTTTTGCCTTATAAAACATTAAGAGACTGGTTTTTATAACCGAAGTGGAGAATGTTTACAGCGCGGTACGCACTGAGTCCTTATATAAAACACATACGCTTCGTCTTTAAAGGGTTAATAACGGTAAACCTACAACACGTTTCATCACCAACACGTGAATCATCAGGCTACTGTTTAGACTTATAACCTATATTTAAGTATAAGTCTAATGGTTACTGTAGCTATCAGGGCTCTGGACTTGGAGTATCTAGCTAAGATTTTAGACTGGGGTCGGAGTCGGTACATTTTTACCGACTCCGACTCCGGCTCCACCCTAAATTCCTTCTGACCCCGACTCCGACTCCACAGCCCTGTTGCACACCCGTGCCAATCCAGTATCCAGTACCGTCCCACCAGAAGCCGCACAGTATGCCTGCACAGACCAGACACAAATATTACACAGAACCAAAAACAGTGTTCGCCTCGCCACTAGCGACAACAGCGGTCATTCTGCAACCCATTCACGTTGCTGAAATACAACCTGTTACATCAGAAAAGATGACTTTGTCTCGCCGCCCCAGACATTTCAGAAACGCCTCAAACCATAACCTCTCCACGGCCTCGCCCCTGACACACCCGGTCATCCCCGTAGCTTGGTACACTCTGGCTGGCCCTTACCAAGGCTTCAGAGTTACACTTGAGCAAATCCTTGCACTTATTCGTCGCATTCCTAGTACAGACGAATCTCCAGCACAGAAAACGCGTTACCTACAGCAGTCCTAGGGCCTGCGGCGTTCAGGCGCGGCCTACAGATGGACACTGGACATCACATGTACAGCACTGATTCTCAGTGTGGGCCATATGGTCCCCAGGGGTACACACGAAGTTTCTAAGGGGCCACAGCAGAAATAACGGAAAATTGGAGAGGGGGGGGGCACAGTAACTTTTAACAGGCCACCGAAACTTCAGTGGCTGACTAAAACATATCAAATTTAAAATTGAATCAAAGGTTCCCTTACCCCCTGCATTCCCGCAGCGCAGAAGGCAAAGTTGTGTTTTATTGCTCTTCCCACATCTTATTTCGCCGAATCTGGTTTCAGTTTCCGCTTATTTGCTGTCGAAAGTACGTAGCCGCTTTGATGTTGTGAAGAGAGATGATCACAGCTTACCACTGGCCGCACTGCAACCGGGCATTCATACACTTGCAGGTGTTCATCGGGCACCAGGAACACCCCGAACATACTGCCAGCTAGTCACAGAATATTTGCACTTGTACAGGAAAACAACGTGTTATACCTAAAGAGAACATGTAAATACAATACAATACTGTACGTAAGGTATATTCTAACATACAGACCAACACCGTAGAAATAAAGTAGGGCTAACTTCTTTTGCACACGTAACAGCCCACGAGGGGGGGGGGGAGACAAGAGGGCGGGCACGAGCTGAGAAACACCCATCTACGGGGTCATCTCCCAAACACGTCACCAGTTCACGAGCTGAGAAACACCCATCTACAGAGTCATCTCCCAAACACGTCACCAGTTCACGAGCTGAGAAACACCCATCTACAGAGTCATCTCCCAAACACGTCACCAGTTCACGAGCTGAGAAACACCCATCTACGGGGTCATTTCCCAAACACGTCACCAGTTCACAGTCGCATTAACATCATCGTGACACGTGTTGCACAGACCTGCACGTGAGTCACAAGTCGACATTTACTCACACCTGCTCAAGGCGTTCTGATACGCTGAACACAGCCCACACCCTGGCACCGCACTGCTCTAAAATCCATTTCAATACTCATCCGCCACAGCATCGCCGCAGTGGCATCTTTACAGGTGACATTTTCCGAGCACAACTGCACGCATCTAAGTAAGGATCTCTCTATTTTCTACGTATCATATGTATCACAACTATTTCAACACCCTCATTTAATCCACGGGTTGAAAATTATTTTCCGGCGAGCCAACGGCCTGTCAGCAGTTCATACATCCTTTACAGGCCACACAGACCTTCGGCGACACACAACTGTACACGTCCTATGCATCTGCCTCATTTCAAGGCCTATATACACAAAATCCAGTGTATATGATTAACGCACGAGTTTAAAAGGGTAAGCACACATTTTTCGCCATGTGCAGGTTGTTAACAACACAATTGTATGAAACAGACAGCTTTCACAGCACATATGTGAAGTGTGTCTCCTTACATACGCGTTTCGACCTGCGTAAAGTCATCATCAGTGTAGATACCAATGCCTGCAGTAGCTTCACGTCAGTGCCTACACTCACCTGTCTGCCGTGTACTGTCACACGCTTCAAATTGTCTCAGTTAACTGCCTGGCGCCCCAAGCTGCAAGTGCAGACGTCCACCGCAATTACGTGTCTGCTCACACAGCACGTATCCCCGAACTCAGACAACTCCAGAATGTTTTACTGCACACGGTACGGCCGGTCTCAGCTATCCGTTTCCCTGCATATACGGCACCAGATAACTGAGCAATTACACGCAAAAACTCCCCGCGGTCCCGGGGATGACATCAGCGAAGGGCAAATTTTCAGTCAGCCAACAGTTTTAATCATGTCTGCTGCCCATGACCCCAGTTCTTCAGCATGGTTTCTGAGCTGTCAGTGACTCGCGATTCAAAGCGGTAAACAACCGCTGTAACACTGGTTTACCACCACCACCACCACCACCACCACTGCCGCCGCCGCCACCACCACCACCGCCGCCGCCGCCGCCGCCACCACCACCACCACTGCCGCCGCCGCCGCCACCACCACCACCACCACTACTACTACTACTACTACTACTACTACTACTACTACTACTACTACTACTACTACAAAGCTGCGCACAACGCTACCCTCTACGCGTATGACATGGTAACGTATATCGGTTATAGATAGACTGTCACTGTCGGACGCATGTCAGTTATCACCGACAAATGCACGGTGACTGCAGAAACATCTGCTGTAAACAGCCAACGTGAAACGAATAATGCACTGTTTGTAATATTTAAATTAACGACTCGCTGTATTCGATGTCTGTGGTGGAATCCCCCTTCACTGACCGACTTACTGATGTTTAGAAAGAACGTGGCAGGAAACGGGCTTTGGAAATAATAAATTCAGGCATTTCAAAACATTTAGTTCTGCGATGCAATGAAAGTGGCTGTCCGCACAATGAACTGGCACACCTGAATAAACCATGACGCACTTTCGCCGAAAATATCGGATCAACGTTTATCGTGCTGTGCAAACCAAATCCGGTCTCCTCATTAATCCACAATTACATTATTTCTTATGGACGGGGATGCCCCGCTTAAAGCGGGTTCGCGTAGTCGCGTTTTTTTTTTTGTTTTGACCAAGGATAACGAGGGCGAGAAGCGAACCAGACGTTTCGGCGTGACGCGTAACACTCCTTGAGCCAGAATTATCCTTGTGATACAGGCTGGGTCTTTCTACTTGGCCATCCGAATTAGGATACAGTTTCCAAATCTTTTTCACGGGGAGACAAAAAAAAACAGACCCAGATTTCGTAACGCTGTGGTCTAGAAACCACTGGGCAATGTCGGAAACAGCACCCAAACTTAGTACACTATTTCTCCTTCGCAATCAAGTGGTACTTCGTTTGCGCTTCGCCTGCAACAGTCCAGGATACAACGCGGAGGGTGTGCACGTCAAGCGAACTGCAGCACCAAGCGGGATACATTGTCCCGCGACGCCATACGCGTCGGCCCATTATTTGAGGTCCAAAACAGATCTTAACGGTGTTTACGTTGCGTTCTTAGCTACGATATGTCAAAGCTTGCAAGTCAGTGCAGCTGAGTCCACTCAGTTTCCGTGATTCTCTCCTCACACGTAAAAAGCTATTTCTGTACGGGCCTGGACAGGCCCTGAGGGTTCCGGGAGGTTTAGGCTCCCAGATTTATAGATAGTCGGCAAATGAAGGTGGTAAGGTTGTCAGCCTTACGCACCGGCCGCCTTTACCCCCCCCCCCCCAGGAAATATTCCTGATACTCATTTTTGTTAAAGGCCGAGTCGGCCCCAGGACCATAGTGCGGCCGGAAGGATTATGTCAATGAAAAATTCCAGTGACACCATTGGGAATCGAAACCGCGACCTTCCGGCTTGTAGGGCAGTGCCTCAACCAATTGTGCCACCGAGTACCTCCTCCTCCTCACACGTTCAAAGTGAATTTTTGACGGTATCTTCGAAAGGGTCAAGGTCGTCTCCTTCCACTCCATCACAACACAATTCATTCCAAGCCCGAAAACACAGCTGCGTGCAGCCGCCAATACTACCTAGCTGACGACGTGCTGAATCACGTGACGTCTTACTTGTGTCAACAGGAGCATGAATTTGCACGTAGTGTGTGTTTTTAATGGTATAGGGTTTTATGCTTTTGGAAAACAGACCTGTGTTCAAAACTTAGCACGATTACTAGATAAATTCAAAATTTTGTAAAAGAGTGAATCTTTATACCACCTGTGATTCCCGGTACGGCCCGGAACCAAGACGGTCCGAGTCCAAGGCCCAAGAAGACACAAATGCAAAACGGGACACGAAAATGAAGTCAATATTGTTTCGTGGTACAGAGAGAATTATCAGTTACCAACTTGCTCTCACAGAACAATGAGCCAAAGAGGCATTTAACATTTCAGTAAGGATCGCTAGTTCGCTCTTATGAAGTGCTGCTTTAATCTGATTCCCTGACGGTGATCCCATGACGGGTCGAAACATGTAGCAGTGTTCAACGTGATATTGTCATATAAAACATCTGCGATCAATAAAGTGCCTTTTCTTGTGCTGAGTGGCGTGTGATTTGACTACCGACAGTGCAGGGGATGAACTGCATAAACCTTCAGAAAGGGCAATGCATTTCTTAATACAGACCTCGTCTTTGACCAAACAAGCCGCTTTGAAATATGCGAATGTCCAGGCGGGACGCTGCAAGCTGGACTGTCGCCGGCTGTGGCACCAGCTACAGGGGCGTGGATAAGCGTGACTGCAGTATGCGAATATTTGGCTGGAAGGAATGAACACAATTAAAGACGAAGCGTATCTGTTTTATACAAGGACTCAGTGCGTACCTCGCTGTAAACACTCTCCACTTCGGTTATAAAAACCAGTCTCTTAATGTTTTATAAGGCAAAAGTTGCTGTTTGTTCTGAGATCCGTACAAAACACATAAACGCGATGTGGGCACCACGTAGAATTTTTTAACCCTTTAAAGACGAAGCATATGTGTTTTATATAAGGACTCAGTGCGTACCGCGCTGTAAACACTCTCCACTTCGGTTATAAAAACCAGTCTCTTAATGTTTTATAAGGCAAAAGTTGCTGTTTATTCTGAGATCCGTACAAAACACATAAACGAAATGTGGGCACCACGTAGAATTTTTTAATGTTAAACCTTGTGGTATGTAAAGTTACCGCTAGGCTTTAAAAGGTTAAGAAAAACCCAAAGCGGAATATCACGCCTGTGGGCTTGTTAGCACCTCCCGAACACGGAGCGCTACACTTTCAACAGTACCGTTCCCACTGGTGACACATCCCGGATGAAAGGCATTACAGCACGACTGATTTCATGAAACGGGGTCCGTCTGTTCAAAATTTATTGATGGAACACACAGACACACCAACATGCATCACTAGAGGAGTTCCCCCCCCCCCCCACCTTATACAATAAAAATGCATTGATGGCACCGTTAAAAACGTCTGCAAATTGCGGACTTTCCCACACGGGGCAGAAATTACACAGGAAACCAGGATCATGGGATACAGAAATACACGGTACGTAGAGAAAGCCCTTTCAGATTACAGGTTAATAAAATAACACAGCAACCAGCCAAACCATTTGCTGAAAGAAACGCAGAACTACAAGGCAGGACATACAGGAAACGTGCACTTGTCTCAAAAAAAGGAAAGGAAAAGCCAAGAAGTTGTACTGCGGTAGCGTCCTACGAATTGGAGATCAGAGAGAGACTAAATTGTGAAGACAGAAAACGTATAAAGGGCTCGTTCCTACAAGGAACATCAAAGGTGTCCTAAAATTTGTCCAAGCGAACAAAAAAAACGGGCAACTCAGTGCGGCTACAAGGAGTGGCTGAACCATGTGCCTCTTACACGTGTACACTACAGTTGTACTTTGGCGGTTCATTTTCACCCAGCTAAGTTAAATGCGCTTATCAGATCGTGTCAATACAAGCTGCTTTTAAATGCAATGGGTGAGGGAGGTCGATCCCAGTGGCCGGGCGGTCTAAGGCGTTGGTCCGCGGCCGAGCGCTTGCTGGGATCGTGGGTTCGAATCCCACCGGAGGCATGGATGTTTGTCTCTTGTACGGTGTTTGTGTTGACAGGTAGAGGTCTCTGCGACGGGCCGATCCTTCGTCCAGAGGAGTCCTACCGACTGTGGTGTGTGTCTGAGTGTGATCAAGTGAAAATAAACAACCTCGACACCTGCTGTGAACAAGTAGGTAGACCAGGGAAGGATTGCGACGAGTGAGGGCGGATTCAGTTTGTAAATTTCACTATATACCATTAACGGAGGACTGCGCCTGCGCCCCGTAGAAGCGGACGACACAGTGAAATCAACATGCTGACTGCGGTGTATGTCACACAGACTAAGTAATTCTCAGAAGCCACTGGAATAACGTTATGAATAACGTATTATGAAAATGTATCAAAATATGCCCCTCGCGTTAAGGTGTCCCACACACTAACCAAATGTAACTATTAACCACAAGAAGCTGTAAGGAATGTACAAGTGCAAACGCATGTGTTATGCAAATGTAAAGCCAACAACAGTTATTGGTTTTGTATAAGAATAACCTACCTGATGACGGCCGAACACTGGCCAAAACACTTCGGAAATAACAATGTAAACATCTGAAGGTTTGACGCTACCCTCTAGCACACACAGACAGCGTATTATTTTATATTGCCCGTTCCGTGCGTGGTGGGTGTTCAGTTATAACACGTACCCAACTAATGCAATATTTTAATATCTCTGTATTACAGCTTTTACAGCTTTGTTATAATTTTGCCCGACACATTTCGATCGTTATTAGATCATCGTCACGGGCTTACAATTTTCAAGCTTATAAATTAATGTTACGAGCTACACACACAGCTTAAAGGCTCTTAACATTAATTTATAACCTTGAAATAATAAACACCAACTGATGCACTAAAATATTTCTCATCTTCATTCGTGAAAGTCTCCTACATGTTTCGACCCTGCTGGGCCATCTTCAGGGAGAACAGTCTGGATACACTGTGGGTGCGTTTATACAGTTAAGTGTGAATGTGCCCTAGGTTTCATCCTCCGTTTGAGAGGTACCGTGTTCTGTCCGCGGTCTCTGTATGAACCTCCGTTAGAGAGGTACCGTGTTCTGTCCGCGGTCTCTGTATGAACCTCCGTTAGAGAGGTACCGTGTTCTGTCCGCGGTCTGTGTATGAACCTCCGTTAGAGAGGTATCGTGTTCTGTCCGCGGTCTGTGTATGAACCTCCGTCACAGAGGTACCCTGTTCTGTCCGCGATCTGTGTATGAACCTCCGTTAGAGAGGTACCATGTTCTGTCTGCGGTCTGTGTATGAACCTCCGTTAGAGAGGTATCGTGTTCTGTCCGCGGTCTGTGTATGAACCTCCGTTTGAGAGGTACCGTGTTCTGTTCGCGGTCTGTGTATGAACCTCCGTTAGAGAGGTATTGTGTTCTGTCCGCGGTCTGGGTATGAACCTCCGTTTGAGAGGTACCGTGTTCTGTCCGCGGT
>BLKM01000163.1:54986-123384 GCA_013340265.1 Coptotermes formosanus | reverse complement strand
CACTTCGGTTATAAAAACCAGTCTCTTAATGTTTTATAAGGCAAAAGTTGCTGTTTGTTCTGAGATCCGTACAAAACACATAAACGCAATGTGGGCACCATGTAGAATTTTTTAATGTTAAACCTGGTGGTATGTAAAGTTACCGCTAGGCTTTAAAAGGTTAAAGACGAAGTGTATCTGTTTTATATAAGGACTCAGTGCGTACCGCGCTGTAAACACTTCGGTTATAAAAACCAGTCTCTTAATGTTTTATAAGGCAAAAGTTGCTGTTTGTTCTGAGATCCGTACAAAACACATAAACGCAATGTGGGCACCACGTAGAATTTTTAATGTTAAACCTGTTGGTATGTAAAGTTACCGCTAGGCTTTAAAAGGTTAATGTACTGACGTTTCGAAACACCCTGTTTCTTCCTTGCGAAGGATGCCTGCACCACCCAACCCGCCATTTGCGGCGTTTCCGTGACTGTATTTCAGCATATTCGCAGCTACCGTCGATATTTTTCTATCTGCAACCTGAGGACGCGCTATGTCATATCGGTACGAACTGACGACTTTTTTTTTTGTAAAAGCGGTATTCTGGGAAACGTTCGTGCGCTGTGCGCCTTGATTCCAGCAGGACCTACCACCTGTTACATCGGGGCACGCCACTGCAACTAGATACATGCAGGCGCATCTCCACTGCGCACAGTGCGGAAGGTTAAAGTAGGAGGCGATGCCAGTGGGCCGGCTGTTGGCTCTGAGACGTCGTTTGTATCGCGACGTCCAGGGCGTCGATACGTGTTAGTGAAGTTGCGGGAATCTGCAAGACGCAAAGTGCTTTGTAGTGTTGCAGCGTGTCCGCCCCCAGCACTGCACTGTAAGTACCGGCCACAGCACTTCAAGTCCAGCACAGTTTTCCTGTATGTTCTCATTTTGCTAGGAGTTTTTTTAACTTGAAATCTAGCGCTAAAGTGAAAAGTATTGTTAAGGCGGTAGGGCTGTATATGAAGATGTGAACAAACGCAGGAACATAGGGCGATAATTTTGTTGTCTAAGGTGTGATATGCCTTGTTGAAGTGAACTTGGGGTCTTGAAACGCGTGTCTGTGAAACTGCTGCTTCGTTTTGTCTTTGTTTTCTTGAACTGGAACTCACAGATAGCCTACAGCGCAAATGTCTAGCTTCGGAATTGCAGCATTTCAGTATATGCCCGTACCTGCTGTGTTAACGAGGGCAGAATTTGTGCCAGTGGTGCGCCAGATCCCTGCTTAACGTGTTAATGAAGTAATGCCCCTCTTGCGTTTAAGGTGAATGTTGGTCTTCGAAATTATCGGACACAGGAAGGCGTTGCGGCAGGTGCAGAGTCCTTAACAGCAGAGTGACACTGTGTGTGTGTGGACAGTTTCTGACGGTGACATTTGACATACTGAATAATCAGTGGATATCCCGTAAGACCCATTGGTTATTGGAGTGCAGTAAAAGGCCGGAAGGTAATGTGAATGGACTGAAGTCATCTAGAGTAAATACTTGCATCAGAGCTGTGTTACAAACCGACGTTTCGGACAGCTGCTCTTTTCATCGTTATTCGTAATGATGAAGGTGGACCAGGTCTCCGAAACATTGGTTTCTACGTGTAACTTGACTTCGAGGCGACTTATTGCCCGAGATTTGAGTGCATTCGTTCGTTGTAAAATGTCAGATCTCCCTTAGCGAAAGGAGGAATTGTGAGGATGGGCGGGCTGCCGAAAGCGACATGATTTGAGTGACACAGAACCGGAGACAGCAGCACACGTCCGCAGTCCCTTATCCACAATCCCGAAATCCTAAAACCGAAAGTTTTGACCCAGGCCACTACTGATGCGAGCGTGAGGTGTCAGTTGTGCCTCAGTCTTTATGTATGTCACTCAGCGTGAGGTGTCAGTTGTGCCTCAGTCTTTATGTATGTCACTCAGCGTGAGGTGTCAATTGTACCTCAGTCTTTATGTATGTCACTCAGCGTGAGGTGTCAATTGTGCCTCAGTCTTTATGTATGTCACTCACTGTGAATGTTCATACGCCTTGCTGCAGAGACAGTAATGTGTTTCATAAGGGGGTGCTGCCCCACACCCCGCTGGGGCAAGTTACGTAATGCACGGTATATGCACGGTATTACCTTCCTAAAATCCGAAAAATTCTGGATTCTGTAAAACACCTGACCCTGAGGATTTTCGGATAAGGGATTACGCACCAGTTTCTTTATACCATCTAGAAGCAGAGTTTGTACCGCGCAGGGAACGCGTGCATTCTCCTCCTCCTCCTCCATCATCATCATCATCATCATCATTTTATTCTTCTTCTTCTTTGGCATACGTTGCTCACAGTTTAACCAGTGCCTCCTTCAGAATGATAGCCCATAGGATCTGTCTTCCGCTTTCTTCCTCCACCTCTTGACACCCATTGATTTCAGATCATTCTTAGCACAGTCCAGCCATCGCAATTTTTGTCTTCCTGTTTTTTTTTCTTCCATCTGGTTTCCCCAGAAATACTGCAGACATTCCTACCAGATGAACGGCCTATTCTAGTCTCTCTGCGTTATTCACGACAAAGGCAAATCATTGTCTGGGGAAGTAATCTAACACAAGACATGTAGATATACCCTGTGGAGAAAACGCGATATTTTTAATGTTGGAGTATAGTGAGATTTAGGAAGCTGAAGGTTAGCTGTACGGAACTGTCACGCATACAGGCGTTCGGAAAAGTGTGGGGGCTGACGGAGTAAAAACAACCATGGTACTGTGTGAGTATCAGTTTGTGTAACGCAGAGGGTTAGAGGGCGTGGGTTAATGTCGGTTTATTTATTGTTGTCATTAACCTTTTAAAACCTAGCCGTAACTTCACGCACCACCAGTTTTAAAATTAAAAAAATTCTACGTGGTGCCCACATTGCGTTTATGTGTTTTGTACGGACCTCAGAACAAACAGCAACTTTTGCCTTATAAAACATTAAGAGACTGGTATTTATAACCGAAGTGGAGAGTGTTTACAGCGCGGTGCGCTCTGAGTCCTTATATAAAACAGATACGCTTCGTCTTTAAAGGGTTAAACAGAGACGAGTTACGCTGCCACATCGCCTTCAGTTCATCAGATGCAGAGTTACAAGGATTTATTCTGTTCCTTCAACCTGTCTTCGTAGGTACGAAACTGTCTTTAGTCCTCGCAGCTGCTGCCAGCCCAGCGATCTGTCTTCATCGCGACGCTCGTCAGTGGAGTCGCGTTAATGCGAGCTTTGATGGTTGTAGTCCATGAAACATGGAGGCTGTTTCTGAAAGGTCCATTAGTGGCGGGTGTGAATGCCTCTTTAAAAAGTTTCTTCCATTAGAAAGATCGTAGACGTGTGGGTCGCCGCGTGGCTTATAATAGCGTTTTCAGATTGTCTTACGTTATCATTATGTTTCGTACGGATGGCGGGCTCTTGCAGACGCGGTATATATAGCAATCTGTGGGCATTCGCAGGAATTGTAACTGCGGTGTTCCTGTGTAGCTGATGATAAGAGAACGTTGCAGGATCCATGACTTTTGATAGAGGCTGTTGCCTTGTGCGAAGCGTCAGTACCAAGAGTAACAGTGCAACACTGTTTTGAAAATTGTTCTCCAGGTAAGCAGTAGCGCATGTTGGGTTGTGCTTATTGTTGTGCGACCGGCAGTGGCTGCTGTATTCACATTTGCAAACTATCTGCAGTGAAATCGCTGCTTAAAGTGACGGATTACTGGTTGAGATTTTCTGGTTTGAATTCGAAAAGTAATGGTAAAAATAAGTTATTCTGTGGATGGAAACCATGGTATTACTTGTGAGGAGGGTAATATAGATTGAAGGGGTTTTGTAACAACGTCCCAAGTAGAATATCTGGGCCTCAGATGAAGTGACAGGAGGCTGGTGAAAAACAGAAAATGAGAAGCTTCTTTTGTGATTTGTGCTGTTCATGAAATATTATTAGAATGGTCATGTGCAGAGCGGGTAATATGGGCGGGGAATGTAGCACGTGGAGAAGAAGTGGGAAATGTATACTAAGGTGTAGTCGGAGAGTTTGCAAGAAAGAATACTCCTTGCAAGTTGTAGTTGTTGATTGGGATAACATTAGAACAGATCTTGAGCTAGTGAATGTGTGTGTGGCTTAGGACAGGGAAGCGTGGCGAGTTTTTGTGAACACTGTAATGCACTTGATGTCTCTTGAGTACGTCTGTTAGTGTCGGCTTTTCAAGAAGCGGTCTGCACCAAGATGTGGGTTGGTTCAACTGCTTATCCCCTCAAGTTAGAATCTCTGCAGCCGAAAAAGGAGGCTTACAAGAGCTGGGAGTCTAATTCTAGCCGTTCAAGGTTAAGACAAATATGAATTACATTTGTTCAGTTCGTACCGCACAGTAAACAATCATCCTCGGTTATCAAAAAATTGCGAGTGGTGTACTTTATGTGACGCAGTACGTAGATATTTACAAGGTGTTCTTTACCTTCAAAATGCCACACGGTTTTCCCGGTACACCCGTAAATTTAATTTCATTTATGCCCTAAGAAAACAGGCCTTTCCTGTGCCGATTTTCACGAAAATAATTTCGGAATAGCATTATATGCATAGCCTACCGTTATACGGAATTTCACTTCGATAGGACAGTAAGTGGGTACGGCAGGTGGAAATCCATTTACGGCTCTGATTTAAAGTGTGGCTTGCTCTGTGCCGATTTTTGCGAATCAGTCTGTCAACAAATTGTGTGGGCATTTTGTGTGCTGAATTTTACCCAAATTGGACAGAAACTGTAGAAAATGTTAGCAAAATTTAATGTGCTGTTGATGTCACTGTGCCGATTTTCGTTACAGCCATAAGTGCTCTGTGGTGTGACGTGGGCATCTGTACCTAGTTTTACCCAAATCGGTCACGAAATATTGGAGATACGGGTATGAATAAAGTGTGAATGTCTTGATCCGATTTTCATGGAAACTAAAGCTAGCTCGACGAGTTTCTTCAAAGACACTCCCTTACAAATTGTCATGGAAGTCCGTGAAGCGGTCTAGTTGTTGATACTGAGTCACAGTCAAGTCGGGTTTGTTACCGAACGCATAAGAAAGAGGGCTAAGTCAGTGGCGCTGTAGGCATTCAGTGCGGAAAACACAAGTGCACTCTGCCGGTAGAGTGGTAAGTTTTGAAGGTTAAGCCCCGTGGTACATAGAGTAACCACCAGCCTTTAAAGGGCTAAAGGGTTTTGACGATGATATACGGTGAGGGTCGTGACTGACATTTGGGACGTTTCTGTCGTCCGTCCGACGCTACAGATGCATTCTGGCGGGCCCGACGGATCTGCTGCGCCAGTTCCTGTTACGCTCGAAGACGGAGGCAGGTCTGGTCTCGGGGACGTTGCCGGTGTTAGCCTGAGACTGTAGCCTTCAAAACAAGCCGTAAGTTTAGTCTGAATTAGGACTATAGTGCCACATTTTGTAGTTCGGCCACTGCCCTGAAGCATTTGTCGTGGCCGCAACACTGTGTATGCTGTTACACGTGTACGTGCCGAAACGTCTTTAAGTTAATTAGTCTGCGGCGGCAGATGTGCTTCCTCGATCCTTTGTCTTACTTGTTTTATTCACTGTCTAACTATACGTCCAAACTCCTCGCTTTTCCTATTATTTGCCCAAAATCTAAGCGGAAGACGGTCACCGCCTGATGTATATACTACCCTTCTGATTCTCTTGTAGTTCATGTTGCCGCCACAGGAGTGCATTTTCGGAAACTTAGGGATTTGATCTCAAGCACTCAGAAAAGACAGACAGTATATTCCTCTTCGTGTGATGTTCAGCAGTTCGCGAAAGTCATGCGGACGTGCAGCAAGACAGGTTTGCCATAGCAGCAGGGATCTGAGTGTTTCGGAATTAGCGTTTAATTTGACACGTAAAATGGTAGCTGTGCGCTGTGTCTAAAATTGTGGATTCATTTGCTGCAGAACCGGACTTTGATCCCTTAGTTTACTGTGATTTTGTTCCGTTTCCATGGAAAAGCTTTAATAGTAACCTAACAGTGCCTGTTTTCCAAGTCAGTGATTCAGTTCATATCCGAAATCTTGACGGACATGTAGGCCTGCAGACGTTCATTTGCGAACTTCAGAGTCTATAACGCAGAACTTCCATTGTTAAACGTCATGCCACACAGAGCAACAGCTGCACTTTGTGACGCTCATATTCGCCGACATTTATCTACGTCGGTCTCTCTGTAGCCAGTTTAAAGCTTTACGGCGAGCTGACTAAGCCCTGCGCCGTTGAACATTCAGGCACTCTAAACGTGTATCATTGAATTAACTGGCGGCACCGCAGCACACTCAGGCTATATACTGGTTACTTTTGAGCAACTCAGGGTCGCCCCCTCGTTAGTTTTTAGTGCCACACAATCACGTCCTTCAGTGATTTTCAGTATTTGCTTGGTAGAAGTTCAACGCTGTTTTTGTTCCTTCTGTCGGTTTTAATCAAAACGAATGCTTCTGGTTCGCCATACTTGTTTAAATATTCATTATTTTTAATCTTAACTTGGGTCATCCCGGTGTGTTACTTCAGTTACAGTGATAATACACACAGGCTGACACACCGCAACATATATTGTTCTGCACACTACACCATTTTACTGCAAGGTTTTGCCAGTATACTGCATGTTTCGGCCATCGTATTATTTGATTAAGGATCTGAGTTTTAACATTTATACATGCACCTGATGATGGTTCGGCCGAGCCGAAACATGTAGTGTATTGGCACAACCATGGAGTAAGATGGTGTAGTGTGCAGAATAATATATGTTGCGGTGTGTCAGCCTGTGTTTATTACTACTGTATTCGTTATTTTACCTTGTTATAAGTGCAGGTTTCAATTCTAACGTTTGTCAGCACATGCAGTGTCTATGAATAAGCGTCGCAAAACAGCGGCTAATTTGTATAACGCCATCATATACTCGATAGCGTCATAGAGCTGAAATGTGTGCAGAGTGAGTAAGTAAACCGAAGAGAAGACGTGTTAAGCTGAAAACAAGAACACACAGGGAGGGACAAGCACAGATATGTTTTAAATAAACAGTCTGCTTGGCCGAGGCGGATGTTGCGCTGTATACAGTGGGACAGACTGCAGACCCACCGAAACAAATGGGCCGTTCATCTTTGTAGAAGCGCACCAGAAATAACACCAAAGCTCTAAGAATT
Source organism: Coptotermes formosanus (assembly GCA_013340265.1). Classification (NCBI taxonomy): domain Eukaryota; kingdom Metazoa; phylum Arthropoda; class Insecta; order Blattodea; family Rhinotermitidae; genus Coptotermes; species Coptotermes formosanus. Next base: position 116,206 of record BLKM01000163.1, on the reverse strand, counting down.
TGTGTGTGTGTGTGTGTGTGTGTGTGTGTGTGTGTGTGTGTGAACGTGAACGAGCTTCATAATCAGGAAGGTTTCGTAGTTTCGTATAAAGACGCCTGTAAGAATGTAGTGAAGAGCAAACACACGTTGAAAGTCACATCATGTAGAATGTTCCCCATGTCAGAAACGTAATGGCACAGTCACATGATACGCTGGAAATAAAATTAACCCAGTTGCGATTCTTTTTGTTTCTATGTACAAAGTTTAGCGTTTGGTGATTATCGAAGAACGTTCAGTCTGTTCTGTGCGGGAAACGACATGCGCGATTGATGTCGTGTTCGCTGCGTGCTGATTTATTAAGTTTATATGACTTTACAGAAGGGAGGGACTGTGCAAGTTCAGTGGTGTAGAGCCCACCCGGAAACGGTGCCGGCTTTGAACATCTTGCTAGCCATTTTTGATCGGTTTCTGGATCGAATTCTGTGGGCCAGGTGCCAAAACTGCAGCGTACGTTTTTCGATACGGGAGCTACACAACCGGCAGCTTGCACGCCATGTGACCCCCGTGAGTGTTCTTTCGCGGTTCCAGTGCAGTGTCTGTGTAGTAAGGTGGACTTCATTGGTACAGCGATCTTCCCCAGTCACATTTTATTGTTGTTTCCAGTTACCTTTCGTATGTTGTAAGGTTTTGAATGAATGTCACGTGTGGCGAAGGCCGGATATTGTAGTCGGTATAGCGGCTTGGGTGTGGGCTGGAATACTTGTGAACCGGGCTTCTATTCCAGGCAGGCGTTTTCTTATCAAAGTCAAAACCCGCTTTCGGCCCCGCGCATTGTACACCAAGACATCGCACCCGTGGGGTGAAGCGGCACATACGTCTGTACGGCGTGGTTATTAACCCTTTAAAGACGAAGCGTATCTGTTTTATATAAGGACTCAGTGCGTACCGCGCTGTAAACACTCTCCACTTCGGTTATAAAAACCAGTCTCTTAATGTTTTATAAGGCAAAAGTTGCTGTTTGTTCTGTGATCCGTACAAAACACATAAACGCAATGTGGGCACCACGTAGAATTTTTTTAATGTTAAACCTGGTGGTACGTAAAGTTACCGCTAGGCTGTAAAAGTTTAACCGAACAGTGCATATAAGTTTACCATATTCAACCTGTAGCTTATGGATGTTATAAAATACGAGCTTTGTTTTGTAACACTCGTATTCTGTATCATTTTCAATCGCATTATGAATCAAGGGCACTTACATTATCATAGTGAACTGCTATTTACGTAGAGGCCCGGGTGTGTGTTTTCTACAACGACAGCAAGTTTAACAAGCGAGCGGCAGTAGAAAATTTCATTATTCTGCAGATACGGCATGACTGTGCTATTGTATTGCTGTTTACATTACCTGGAGCCACACAGTGACGCTTGTCTTTCGTTCAGCATTCACCGCATTGAAAGATGTTACAAATAAAGCTGCAGATCTTAGTGTAGCCATTTGCTTTGATATGCAGCAAGTTCTTACATGATGATGGGCCGTGTGTGAGACAAACATCGACGTGCGGCGACGCCTTCGTGCTATTTATAGTTGCTACGTGATTGGTGCAAAAGAAACATAAATTCGCGACTTCAGGCTTCCGCCGAGATATAGATGAGATCTGCGCTCTTCTGGGGTGTTACGCATCGTTGAGTGATAGTTCTGTACAGACGTTTCGGGACAAATTATCGGTCCCATCTTCAGGGGTCAAGAAGTCCAAAAAAGCCTTTCTTCTTGGAGTAAAAGGCCAACACGACTTTTTTCACAATAAATCCCTGATGATGGCACCCCGGTGTCGAAACATGTAGGAGTTTTATACTTGCTTCGGAGTGTATGTTATTGAGTGCGTAAGTTGGTTGACATATTAATTGTAAGAACAAGCGCGGTGTGAGTAACATAAAAAATCCGAAAATTGTGTACCTTTGAGCTGTATTGACGAGACGTGCTTTATGGAGAAGTTCATGTATCCTGTAAAGGCGTGTCCATCCGAGTACTGGCGTCTTCTCGGCCTGTAGAAGCACCCAGAGTTAAGCCACGACGGCAGACGGTAAGGGTTCTTCCGTCCTGAACACAAACACCCTGTAATGCAGTGCTCTGAGTGTTCCCTGTGATACTGTGAAGGGACAGCGACTGATTCTCTAACGGCCTGGGCTGATGTACTGGAAAAGCAGAAGAAACTGAATTTTGAGGCGCGTTTGCAAAATTGCGAAAAGGACTGTTAACTTCGTGCTGTCCGTCTTGTCTGTCTGCCTGCCTGCCTGTCTGTCCGTCCGTCCGTCCCTCCGCTCTTCCGCATGGAACAACTCGGCTTCCACTGGACGGATTTTTATGAAATCAAGTATTTGAGAATTTTTCGAAAATCTGTCGAGAACATTCAAGTTTCATTAAAATCTGACAAGAATAACAGGTACTTTACATGAAGAAGTGTGTACATTTATGGCAATATCTCGCTGAATTCTTCTTAGAATGAGAAATGTTTCAGGCAAAGGTTACAGAGAAAATCAAAAGACACATTTCATGTTCAGTAACTTTTTTCCGAAAATCGTGCAGTTTATGGGATAATGTGGAAAAATATGGACAGCCGGACAGGCCACAGATGACAATATAATACGGCGCATGCGCTTTGCATGCTGGGTAACTGAGGTTACAGACACGCACTCAGAATATGTAATGCTTATTGCTTTTCCACGGCAAGAAAGGCTACGCGAACGCGCCTCAGTGTTATGTTGTAGGTTCAGCGCCTGTCCTGTTAATTCCACTTCGTCACAGTTTGTTCTTCAAGGAATTCCTGTCGAAATGCTCTTTACTAATTTTTGATAAATATAAACAATTTGGGAAAAATACTTCGAATGCGAAGACATCACGTGACGTAACCGTATTTTTGCGACGTAACACCGTCTTGATCGAGGAGAAATTTTTACGTGAAATTTCCAAAGCATTATATGTAGGAGGCATTGAGATCACATTGCAAGTGATAAGTCTTAGACATCTTAATATTAAATTTCTTAAAATATAAAATTAAAAGTCCATTGTATGGTAGCTATATTAAAGCTGATGACATGGAAGTGATATTCCTGAATTTGTTTTTACGCTGTGTGTAAATGTCGAAACTGTTTGCCGCCCCTTTATACCACGTGGCGTACATTTATTAGTTAGTAGAGACCAATAGCCCCTTATTTTATAGTTTCTGCAGCTAGTAACTATGTGAGAGGCATCTAGGTCGTCTGTTACAAATTGGCAGAATGATAGGAAATTATTTTTGTTTAACCTTCTAAAGCCTAGCGGTAACTTTACGTACCACCAGGTTTAACATTAAAAAATTCTACGTGGTGCCCACATTGCGTTTATGTGTTTTGTACGGATCTCAGAACAAACAGCAACTTTTGCCTTATAAAACATTAAGAGACTGGTTTTTATAACCGAAGTGGAGAGTGTTTACAGCGCGGTACGCACTGAGTCCTTATATAAAACAGATAATCTTCGTCTTTAAAGGGTTAAAAAATTCCACGTGGTGCCCACATTGCGTTTATGTGTTTTGTACGGATCTCAGAACAAACAGTAACTTTTGCCTTATAAAACATTAAGAGACTGGTTTTTATAACCGAAGTGGAGAGTGTTTACAGCGCGGTACGCACTGAGTCCTTATATAAAACAGATACGCTTCGTCTTTAAAGGGTTAATTCGTTCAGTGTCAATAGCCGCGAGTAACCACTAGGGTTAAGCCGACGGTACGTGCATTAACCACCATACTGCATTAGCCACTCAATGGGATGTGAATCGATGGATGAGCTCAGATTTGTGAATCCACAGAGACGTTTTGGCTCTGTGGCTCTGTGTCATGTGCCACCGTCATTTTTCACCCATGGAATGTGGAATTAATCTCCTAACCGTCTTTGTTGCTGACGCTGTGTTAAATCGACCCCATACAAGCTGTAATGACACGCAGTACAGTTGCGGACATCAAAGATGCATCATCTGCGACGTAGTGACACATCTCAAATCGTTCTGCCGCGTCTGTACGAGAATCTTTTACACGATGTCAACACTGTGTTAATCTAATTTTGCATGCATCACTCAAGGAAACGCCAGAAAGGTTTGTATCAAAGTTTAACATCCCATCCATCATGTTCCCGGGATTTTAACAGGGGCGTACAAACTACCATGATCGTGCCGTTCAACCGTGCTGACGCTGTGCGTGCGGCCGAAATCGGCTGTTCCTTTGTACTTGGGTATCATTCGGTGTCTGTCACATATTACAGTAGTTGAGAGAGCATGATTGATAAACCAGAGATCAGTCACTAGATTATAGTGACGTAGTCAGCTTTGTATGCAAATAACAGTGCATAGAGGACTCTGCTTCCTCAATACAGTGTAGACATAATTATAATTTATGAAGTTAATCGCTCCGTACCCCCCGACTGTAGCCCCTGATGAGTAGGCTGGCAGATATTACGTACGTATTCTTAAAATACAAAAGTGTTTGTTTCTTTCCTATATTTCATTCAACGTGCAGCGTACCGAACGTTGTTTGCGAATGTAAGCAGCATGGGATACTGTGCATGTGACCAGTGAACCGATGTGCGTCAACATTGAGCCAATCATATTTTTAATTTTGCGTTTAAAAGACTGAGAAGAAAGTGAATTATACTTAAAGAGCCAGTCCGTACCGCGCAGTAAACACACTCCATCTCGGTTATAAAAACCAGTCAGTTAATGCTGTATAGGGAAATAATCGCTGTTTGTTCTGAGATCCACACAAAACACATAAACACACTGCGTGGGCAGTACGTAGAATTGTTGAATGTTAACCTTTTCAAGCCTAGCGGTTACTGTATGTACCGCCAGTTTTAACATACAGAAACTCTACGTTCTGCCCACGCAGTGTGTTTATGTGTTTTGTGTGGATCTCAGAACAAACAGCGATTATTTCCCTATACAGCGTTAACTGACTGGTTTTTATAACCGAGACGGAGTGTGTTTACTGCGCAGTACGGACTGAATCTTTAAATAGAACGGAGTCCGTTTCGTCCTCAAAGGGTTAAACCTGGCGGTACATAAAGTAACCACTGGGCTTTAAGGGGTTAAAACTCCATATAATTTCATGGTGTGATTTTGAAGATGGAAAATTCCTTTTTAGCATTACAGTGTTCACCAGTATCCTGCAATGTGGTATTACTACAGGCACGGAACTTGTGTCCGAAGTGGACCTACGACATTGTAGGGAACGTACTGTAGCCTGTGATGTGGACCGTTGGGTTGGGGGGGGGGGTGGGGGGACACACCACGCTTACATATCGTAACTTTATACAGCGAGTTCTGAATATACTCTGTTAGAGGTCGCAGACACAACGTGGGTGGATAAATATTGGCGTGTTGTAATATCGCCTCTAACTTGTTTGCTGTCTGATTACGAATTGTTATATGCTAATTGCGTTACGCGGAAGAACGAATAACAATAAAACAGAATATATATACACGTGTATGTATGTATATATGTGTATGCACACACACACACACACACACCCACACACGAGTAAGGCTGCTGTCTGGGGAGATGTTATTGCGTGTAGATAACGTAACCTGTGAAGTTGTCTGTGCATGTCATGAAGGTGTATGGGGAGTGGAAGTGTGCCTCCACTCATACTAAAATTGAACACGTGGCTGGTTGGGTACCCTGAGCGGGTCTGGACGTTTTGGTGAAGAGATACATCTCTTGCCGCCGCGGGGCTACCCAGCCCGTAGCGTAGTCATTGCACAGACTACGCTATCCCAGCTCTGCTGTCCACCCCGTAGCGTAGTCACTGCACAGACTGCGATATCCCAGCTGTGCTGTCCAGCCAGTAGCGTAGTCACTGCACAGACTGCGATATCCCAGCTGTGCTGTCCAGCCAGTAGCGTAGTCACTGCACAGACTGCGATATCCCAGCTGTGCTGTCCAGCCAGTAGCGTAGTCACTGCACAGACTGCGATATCCCAGCTGTGCTGTCCAGCCAGTAGCGTAGTCACTGCACAGACTGCGATATCCCAGCTGTGCTGTCCAGCCAGTAGCGTAGTCACTGCACAGACTGCGATATCCCAGCTGTGCTGTCCACCCCGTAGCGTAGTCACTGCACAGACTATGCTATCCCAGCTGTGCTATCCGGCCCGTAGCGTAGTCACTGCACAGACTACGCTATCCCAGCTCTGCTGTCCAGCCCGTAGCGTAGTCACTGCGCAGACTACGCTATCCCAGCTGTGCTATCCGGCCCGTAGCGTAGTCATTGCACAGACTACGCTATCCCAGCTCTGCTGTCCAGCCCGTAGGGTAGTCACTGCGCAGACTATGCTATCCCAGCTGTGCTATCCGGCCCGTAGCGTAGTCACTGCACAGACTACGCTATCCCAGCTGTAGTTTCGGGCATTGTGGTAGAGAAGGTTACTAGAGTTTCTGAGTGATCTGGGCTGGTCTTACATTTGTCTGATATACAGTACATGCCCTTCGGCACACAAAGGATACTTCTGTCACTGTAAACAGAACGCCAGGCTTTCTAGTTGTGTCAAGTGCGTGAATAACTGCAGGTGTCCGTTATGTCGTGTTTCCGCGCGGCATCTGGCATATGAACCCGGCGGATTCGGGGTTCGCGTGTACAGTACCATGCACTTCATCGGTACTCGAAGTGCTGTAAATGCGGGCTTCCAATGCGACGGACATTCTGTGGAATATCTAGAGCGCAGGGTTTCTCCCCTTGTATGGAACATTTACGAATGCACGCCGCTGTACCATATCCAAAGCCAGATACACCCGCTCCGCATGTGTTTTTTTGACACCAGAAAGCTGTGTAATACTGCATAATTGGACAGTGAGCCGCCGCGGCCTGGAAGTAGATCTGCTGGTGCTAGTGTCAAATTTGTGATCGTAGTGTCTGCGGTATGAAAGAGTAAGGCGCCGTCAGACGACGCCAAATGTAGTCATGAACACTGAGCGTCAGTCGCATATACTGTGTTGTGTAATGCGGGTACTCTACCAGTCTGTCCCCTTCCCTGCGCAGCCCCAGGGGACGCGTCATATTACAAATTAAGCCCCGGTAATAGGTGAGGCTAATCAGTGTAAAGCGAGATTAATAATGTTATGGTGCAAATTACAGCTTTCCATAAAGCTTCAGTGTTACATTTAACGGTGATTATGTAATCCTTTACTCTAATTCGCGCAAAACGGCGAGAATTTTATTGCTGATTTGTGTCTGTTTCACTTCACGTATTTGTCACCGCTCCTTACGTCATGACGATGCTTGTAGACGCACTAAAGGAATGCGGACGTCAGCAGCCAGCGTCGGTTTCCGACAGGGAACTCCAGAGCACCGTGAAAGTGTTTCGAATTGTGTTTCGTCCGGGTCAGCGATCGAACCCACGCAACTTCCTCGCGACTTTGCGTTCATTTCGCCTACGTGAGCCATTGAATCAATAGGGTTTAAACATCTATGCCTGAGGCTTACATTCATCTGGTCGTTTGGTGCAAATCTGCCAAAGTTTCAGTGCACTCCACGCCTTCATCGTCAGAAGAGACGCGCAGTGTATTCTTAATGCGCAGCGTTCCCGTTGGTGCGTTCACCAAGTGCATATTTTATTAATCCTTTAGTTACACCCAACAAGCTGTATAGTACACGCCTTTGCTTGGTAACTGTTTCGTCTCAGTAAGGAGTCTTAATCAGGCCATTAACAAAAACTGTAAAAATGGAAACGCTGTATGTTATGGGAAGGCGATGGTTACATTATAAATATATATAAAAATGTTGGTGTATTGTGTGTGTATATATATGTATATAAATAACTCCATGGAGCAGAGGCCTTCTTGGGAAGCTAACAGTTTCTCAGCTAGTCAAGAAATTCCCCGCATTTTATGGAGCCCGAAGGTTCATTACCGCATTCACAACAGCCCGCCACCTGTCCCTATCCTGAGCGAGCTCAATCCAGTTCATGCCCCCATCCCACTTCCCGAAGATGCGTCTTAATATTATCCTTCCATCTACGCCTGCGTCTCCCAAGTGGTCGCCTTCCCTCGGGTCTCCCCACCAAAATCCTGTATGCACCTCTCTCCTCCCCCGTACGTGCCACATGCCCCGCCCATCTCATTCTTCTCGATTTGATTACCCGAATAATATTTGGTGATGAGTACAGGTCATTAAGTTCCTCGTTATGCAGTCTTCTCCACTCCCCTGTCGCCTCGTCCCTCTTAGGCCCAAATATCCTCCTCAGCACCCTATTCTCGAACACCCTCAGTCTTTGTTCCTCCCTCAGTGTGAGAGAGACCAAGTTTCACCTCCATATATGTGTGTGTCTGTGTGTGTGTGTGTGTGTGTGTGTGTGTGTGGTCTAAGTACGTTTAAAAATTTAAGTACTTAAACTGACAGCGACAAATGACAGCTTTAGTACAGTTCCCAGTAAATGTTCGGAAATCCCACTGCCAGCCTCAGTGCACTGTGCAACTCGTGTGTGAAGACCGCGTGCTGTTCGTCTCAGTTGGTCTTCACGTTTCTTTATGCTGGCAGCAGCATCCAAACTGCGAGCGAGCAATTCGCCTCGTGTATCCGCCTTTGTTCTGTAAACTTCGCCGTTCATCCAAACCCACAAACAAGAATCTAACGGTGTTAGGTCTGGAGATTCAAACAGTTCTGTCTCGGTGACCGTTCAGAATTAGACATGCGTTCATATGTGCTTGATTACTGAAAATGGCCGATAGTATCACCTCCCAAAATATCGACTTTCCTCCTGAATCACCCTGTATATTCTTCGCTGTTTTCATCGTCTTCATAGTAAGAGACCGTATTTCACAACCATACAAAACACTTGTTAAATGGTTTTTGTATGTCTGAAGCTTCAGCATTCTGGAAAACAGGTCGACGACGCTTATGAGAAGAACAGTAGCAAGTACCGTGCAGTTTGTTTTCTCAATTTCGTCTGGAACCTTAATTTTGTTCATTACTCCGAAAATTGCGTACGTTAATTAAAGTAAGTTAGAGTTGGATGAAATTTATGACGAAGTGCCTACATGTGGGCAGACCTTTATCGCTTGATGAACTTCTGATGACGATACAGTAACAACACAAATTTAATGCACGACTACACTTTGACTGCTCAGAGAAGCTGTCGTTGCTACGTTTGTCTGTTTATGTAACTGAGATGTTCCCTGGCAAGACATTTGGAATACAATTATGTCAGACCGCCGTGTAAAAATGACAGCTGCTATGGGCTGCCCCATCACTTTGTACAAAGCGGGAATGTCGACTCTTCTGTAGGTCGCTGCGTGTATCGTCTGATTATATGCGCTTGGCACTAACGTTTGTAGAATTTATCGAGTCACTGAACTGGACTAACTGTTATTCAGTTGGTCAAACTGTTTTTAATTAGCCAATTGTGCTGCGTCAGCAGTCTGATGTTGTGGCGTTTCGCCTCTGCCCCTTCGCTAAATCGTTATTCTCATTTTATTTCAGCAGGAGAGTGCGTAGCCGCTAGTCCGACTGTAATGCCGTGTCTGGTGTGGGGCTCTGTAATGGGTCCCGGCCACCTGCACCACGTTCCTTAATGGCCTACACGTGGACAAACCTATATAACTAGTGGTTAATTTATAAAAGTGTTCGCTGGCTCTTAGTTCACAATGCTTTCTTCCCGTCTGTCGTTTGAAACATTATCCTTTTAAAGCCTAGCGGTAACTTTACATACCACCAGGTTTAACATTTAAAAATTCTACGTGGTGCCCACATTGCGTTTATGTGTTTTGTACGGATCTCAGAACAAACAGCAACTTTTGCCTTATAAAACATTAAGAGACTGGTTTTTATAACCGAAATGGAGAGTGTTTACAGCGCGGTACGCACTGAGTCCTTATATAAAACAGATACGCTTCGTCTATAAAGGGTTAATATTAAAATATACAGGAGAGTGATTTTGCCTGCTGTTTTATATGGACGTGAAACTTGGTATCTCGTGTTAATGGAAGGAGGCAGATTGATGTCGGAGTGCGGAGGACAATATTTGGACGTCAGAAGGTGCAAGGAACAGGACAGTTTTCTCCGTGCTTGAGGAGTGGAGGAGCAACTCCACTTATTCTTATACTCGGCGCTAGATGGGGTAGATGTTCAGCTTCACGCCTCGGCCGCTTTGCTACCAGAGTAAGAACTCACGGTGCCCATTCTGTTGGATGCTTGGTGGGCCGAAAGGGCTGTGTTGTGCGCTTTTGAGAACAGAAAAACTTCTTGCCTCTGCCGGGAATCGATGGGTCGTCTAGCCCATAGTAGAGTAACCATATTAACTGAGCTTCTCCAGCTTCCTCAAGTTAAGAGGAGGCTGGAGAAAGTTACCTTATAATTTGTCTTTACCAAGCAGTAAGTACTGCGACCGTAAAGTGGAATGTGTTGAGAATGCTGTGTGCACACGCGGGAGTGAAGCAGGCACTGTGATGGGGTGTGGGCTGCAGGTGTTTGTTTCAGGACAGGACCAAGTGGCAAGTGCACCCTGTAATATACAGACATTCGGACATACAAAAGACAGTGAAGTTGACTGAGCGGTTATTCGCTTTTGAAGAGGGACTGTGCTGCGTGGAGATATTCGTTCGCAGTAATTAACCCTTTAAAGACGAAGCCTATCTGTTTTATATAAGGACTGAGTGCGTACCGCGCTGTAAACACTCTCCACTTCGGTTATAAAAACCAATCTCTTAATGTTTTATAAGGCAAAAGTTGCTGTTTGTTCTGAGATCCGTATAAAACACATAAACGCAATGTGGGCACCACGTAGAATTTTTTAATGTTAAACCTGCTGGTACGTAAAGTTACCGCTAGGCTTTAAACGGTTAAATACGAAGCGTATCTGTTTTATATAAGGACTCAGTGCGTACCGCGCTGTAAACACTCTCCACTTCGGTTATAAAAACCAATCTCTGAATGTTTTATAAGGCAAAAGTTGCTGTTTTTTCTGAGATCCGTACAAAACACATAAACGCAATGTGGGCACCATGTAGAATTTTTTAATGTTAAACCTGGTGGTACGTAAAGTTACCGCTAGGCTTTAAACGGTTAATTGAAACTTCAACATTATTTGTGCTGAATTCAATTTAGGACGCAAATGCCTTCATTTGTTATTTGTGTGTGATACTTACACCTGCAGTTGCTGCTCGTATGAACCACAAGTAGGTGGCGCATCCCCGAGGAGGTCGATGGTAGCTAATTACAACTATTTTACAGTTTATTGTAGAAAAAAATTGGAAAACTTGTGGGATGTTGCAAAACAAAAACATAAGTAAGATGATATAATGTACGTTACATTTTTACCTTATTTTATAATATTGTATTTATGGGCTGAAGAGGATCGACTTCCACTGAGAAATGTAGCTATGGAGTACAGCAAAGTGGTGTTGGATGGCGCCGCGTCAGTGTTTTGTTTTGTTTTGTTTTGAGTACTTAGACACAACGGGATGAATTGTAGCAAGATTTTGTCGTTAGGTCAACACGGTTGTATGGCGTTAAAGCAAACTGCTTAAATCAGTGATTCTTGTACGATAATTCGGACTCTAGGTGCGAGAGTCTTGCGTGATGTCGTGTCTTTCTAGAAAACAATAATGGCTGCTTATTATGCCCGTGTGTACAAAATAAGTACCTGTTATCGAACGTTGGTAGAACTTGAGGATGAGGGGTGCGTATCGTGGAAGAAGAAATTGGGTTCCATTAATGAATAGAAGTTCGCCTTTATTCATAAAAAAAGGTAAAGGTATCCCATTACAGGCCTGGACAGGCCCTGAGGGTTCCAGGAGGTCGAGGATCCCAGATTTCTAGACAATCGGCACTTGAAGGTGGTAAGGTTGTCAGCCCTACGCACCGGCCGCGTTTACCCCCCAGGAAATATTACTGGTACTCATTTCTGTTAGAGGCTGAGTCGACCCCAGGGCCATAGTGCGACCGACAGGATTATGCCAATGAAGAAATCCACTGACACCATCGGGAATCGAACCCGCGACCTGCCGGTTTGTAGCGCAGTGCCTCAACCAACTGCGCCACCGCGGCCCCCGCCTTTATTCATATAACTTCCATATTTCAAATTGCGTAATATGTGGCAGGTACACTCACATGTCTTGCTTAAATAAAATAAAGAATTAAGAACTGCGCACGTTAAACTCCCTGTCACTCTGTGGTCAGGGCGCCCGATTTGATCGTCACGAGCTTATTTCGTCCACTTTGCCGGAGGAAGGCGGAAATCTGTTCTGTGCATAGTTTTTTCATCTACAGGGTGTATCTTTAATATTTTCCCTCAGCACCACAGCTGCCCCGGGAGCTTTGTCGCAAAAGAAGCGGCATCAGCAGATATCCGTTTTCCCCTGCAGTTGAACTTACCTCACTGCATGGAAGAGCTCTGAACTGCCAACCTACGGCTTCTAAACAGGCAACGCATCTTCTGAAACGTCTCCACACGACGGGCCTATCCTCTTGAAATATTGGCAGCTCCTCTTGCATTGTTCTCCAGTTCTTGCGAAGAATGTGAATTGTTCAAATTACCTCTTTCTTGCACTGTCCTCCGCCTGTAATGGGTTCAAATGACCTCTTTCTTCACTGTTCTCCACCCGTAATGGGTACAAATGACCTCTCTCTTCACTGTCCTCCACCTGTAATGGGTTCAAATGACCTCTGTCTTCACTGTCCTCCACCTGTAATGGGTTCAAATGACCTCTCTCTTCACTGTCCTCCACCCGTAATGGGTTCATATCCGAAGACCCAGCAGGGCACAATTTTTCCCTAGGCGCGTCCTTTTCGAAATTATCGCATGTGAACACTGTTCACTGAACAAGACACTTGGCACGCTCACTGTTCTGCCGTCTGTGAGACAGCACAAAACTGGGCTGGCGTCTCACGTTTCAGCGTTTGTAAGGTGTGCCAAGGACCTTACGGCATACGACTCCTTGCTGTGTCGTGTCAGGTGATGAAGACAGGAGAAGCAGTTCATGGAGTGTTCAGATTTGAAGAGAAAATATTGTGGAGATGGTCGGTGTCCAAAATGTTGGTCAAAACGTGGCGGTTTGCTTCTGATGACGGTGAGGCGCGCATAAACCAGGACCGCAAACCTTGTTTGTTTGTGCCTTGTCCCTCTTTCGGAAGCCAGCTATAAAACTGGGTTAGTTCATCTTATAATTCCTGTGCAATTGCTATTTGGAGCATAGAATCATTGAGTCATCAGATATTGCTGTTTTTGAAATATGCACCTTTGCAGTTTTGACAGATGGGTGTCAGCATTTGGGAGGAATGGCCTGTCGCCTTCTTCCTGAGCCTTGTAGATGCAGGCAGTAACCTCTACAGCCCGTGCCCCTCGCGAACTGAAGAAATGCTTCCGAAGGCGTTTCACGCTTCTTGCATGGTAATAAAGAAGACGGATTCACCTCACGGAGTGAAACAGGAATGGATGCATTGTGTTAATAAAATAACGTTGCTTGTCGCTGTGTCGATGTGCAGACATTGTCCTTGTCTTAAACTGGCGCCTTACGTCGGTTCCACTTCTGGGAGGAAACTTAGTTATTTCACTCAAAGTTAATTTTAGAATTGACTCAGAATGGAAGCGTGCCGCACCTAGCTCCAGCTAACGAAGTCCTTGCTTCGAAGTTTCAAGAGTTGGCTTTTGTTTTATTTGCAGGCATGCTGTCGCCTGAATGCGGAGTGTCGTGGCTGCATGCACTTTGCCAGGGAGGATGCTCCTTGTTTAGTAAAGAGTTTCATTGGTTGGAACTTAAGTATGCAAGAAACACAGCTTTGAAGTGCTTGTTTTATACTCCGTGGGGTGTATTGTACATTTTATTGACTATTTTGGCGTAATTACGGCGGTTCTTTGTGCCGTACATCGTGTTTGTACGTACTGTGTTAACGCTTACGAATTCTGGTGAATGTTTTTTCTTGGATCAGGCGGACGTTTCGTAGATTGTCAGGCTGTCGCTGCAGCTGCAAATCAGACGGTAAAGTTCTGGGGTTAGACACCGTGTAGGGTTGCAGGCAGACACTGACGCTTGGGAGGGACGTGCTGCCTCCATCTTCAGGGTGATAGAGTGGCTCAGGGAACGAGTGGGTTGGTTCTACGGGCAGGTTGACTCTTCTTGGTAACCTGCCTCTATAACGGACCAACATCTCCCCGTCATTTCAGCGTGTCACTACAGTTATCATCCTGAAGATGGAAACAGTACGTTCGACCGAAACGTCGATTTATATGTACAGTCGTACATAGTATTGAGACCCGGATGGCTAGCATGTGATAGTAGAAGTTTCTTTGGTAATTTCTGAACTTCATTAGATGGATGTCTATGTGGGGGGCGTACGTGCTTGTTTACCAAGCTTTCCATCGAATGCTTCCGCATTTTAGGCATTTTTACGCAACAAAAAATAACCCCCCTATGTGTAGACCACATACATCCGCCCGCCTGCCCGCCCGTCCGTGACTTCGCCTCAACGACTAAACCGTTTATTGGAATTTCGTGCAATTTGATATAGGAGTTTTCTACAAAATGTCGGGCAAGCACGAGATTCGTGAAAATTGCATCAGTCGCAGTCATGCTTTACCCAAGGGCGTAAATGAAATTTTTTCCCATATTTACTACATTTTGACGGCGGCTGCGTGACTGCAGTGCCATAGTGTGGTCCCAGTACGTCTAACCCGTAGTTTGCTGGTTCTCTTGCACTTCTTTGCACCCATGCTGATCCTATAAGCTCCAAGTCTCACACCCAAATTCCGTTGCGTGTGTCCAAATGGTTCTTTTGTATCTGGAACCCTGTGTAATACTTGATACATACATATCTGCCACGGCCAGGTGTTGTGAGTCCTTCGCCCGACCCCAAAGCTGGAGGAGGGCTGTCAGAGATATATTATTCAATGTATTGTCACCTTGCACCCTGTATGTGGAACGCGTCTTCATGCGGAACGTGAGAACATGGAGTGCCGTGGTTGTAGGCCCTCAGTGTGCAGATTAAATGGAAATATTTTGTGGCGGTCCGGCATGAAACGTGCAGAAAGGCATAACCTATTCGTTTTGTATCGTTGTACGCATTTCGCAGATATAAAGCATGGTGAGCTGCACGTTTGTCGATCGCAGTGGCCGCGCGGTCTAAGGCGTAGGTCTGCGGCCGAGCGCTTGCTGGGATCGTGGGTTCGAATCCCACCGGGGGCATGGATTTTTTTTCTCTTGTACAGTGTTTGTGGTGTCAGGTAGAGGTCTCTGCGACGGGCCGATCCCTCGTCCAGAGGAGTCCTACCGACTGTGGTGTGTGTCTGAGTGTGATCAAGTGAAAGTAAACAACCTCAACACCTGCTGTGAGTAGGCAGAAGACGTCAGGACTGCGACGACGACGAGTTTTACGGTCGGTGGGCCTGTCTCGGGTTTATACATGTTACTCACAAAGGCACCATCGGTGCTTCTCACAGCGGTGTTGAGGATTCTGCTCTTGGATGATACCGCAGTGTGGACTGCTAAACAGTTACTACCGAAGTTCCGGCGGAACATAGACGCTTCATCATCGGGGTCAAGCAGGCTTTTAGTTGACCCTGAAATTTTAGGAACGACGTTTCTTTGGCGTAACGTTTCAGAAGACTTGAACCCTCGCAGACCGTACTGTCGCTGTATTAAGAAGAGCAAAGCAATGTAACGGAAGAGTAAACACGGGGCAAATACCAGTATTTGCACTGAATACACAGTTACTGACTCTTATGGGCGGCGCGACGTTGGAAAGAAATTAATCGCTTTCTGTGATGTTCGTTGATGCTTGTGACATGTGCCATTGTGTTCTCAAAGGGTCTTTCCGCTTTTTTCATGTTTTCTGTTCAGCAGAAGGCAGCACACTTTTGACACTGCGCAAATAACGACAGCTTTAATTCTCTTCACTGCAGTAAGAAGTTGGTATTTTAATGTCTGTTTATTAGTGTGACAACGGGAAGTTACTGGTGGCAGCGGCGCGGGTAGAACATTGCTGTATGAACAGGCTAACGGGGTTCATACTTACAGAATGTCTTTATTGCGCATTACCAGAGCTTCAGGACCCGGCCGTTTTGGCAGCAGGGCTGTGCAGTCGGTACACAAAACCTCCGACTCCGACTCCTCTATTTTTAAATCTCCGACTGCTTCATAAAAGCTCAATATGTATCAACCTTTTAAAGACGAAGCGTATCTGTTTTATATAGGGACTCAGTGCGTACCGCGCTGTAAACACTCTCCACTTCGGTTATAAAAACCAGTCTCTTAATGTTTTATAAGGCAAAAGTTGCTGTTTGTTCTGAGATCCGTACAAAACACATCAACGCAATGTGGGCACCACGTAGAATTTTTTAATGTTAAACCTGGCGATACGTAAAGTTACCGCTAGGCTTTAAACGGTTAATAACGGTAAACCTGTAAGACGTTTCGTCACCACCACGTGAATCATCAGGCTACTGTTTAGACTTATAACCTATATTTAAGTATAAGTCTAATGGTTACTGTAGATATCAGGGCTCTGGAGTTGCAGTGTCTAGTTAAGATTTTAGATTGAGGTCGGAGTCGCAGTCGGTACATTTTTACCGACTCCGAGTCGGTACATTTTTAGCGACGCGGACTCCACCCAAAATTCCTTCGGACTCCCAACTCCGACTCCTCAGCCCTGGCTGGCGGGCCTGTTGTACTTTTCAGGTGCAGCTGTAAACAAAGTGTGTGGGACATTCCTTCCAGGACGGCAATTTTCACTGCAGATGGGAGGTATATTGTAGAACTGCTTGCAGTTTTATTTAGCCGTTATTCCTAGAGGAGGCATGGTTACAGTGGATAGAACATTTTGTTTTAAAATGTGATGTTCACGCGCAGCGCTCGTACTGTGTACCTTGCCTGTTGGCATTTGTTACGGTTCTGAGTTTTATTGATGTCTGCTGTGTCTTTTAAATTCAGAAGTGGAATGCCTTGTCACTTGCAGGTCATGTGCCTTGTTTGATTCAAATCGCTTGACGCTTTGGATGAGGGGGGTATTTGTGACGGATGAACTTGCTGAATTCTAGAATTGCGTAGAAGAACTGTTGAATGAAATGGGCGAGCTTGAAATTAATTATATTAGTATACAAAGTGGGCGGCACCAAGGAAACTGATTAAAAGTTTACAGTGTGTGAGGAGAAAACCAGTGATTATGTTAACTGCACGGAGCAGAGGCCTTCTTGAGAAGCTAACAGTTTCTCAGCTAGTCAAGAAATTCCCCGCATTTTATGGAACCTGGAGGTTCATTGCCGCATTCACAAGAGCCCGCCACCTGTCCCTATCCTGAGCCAGCTCAATCCAATTCAAGTCGTATCCCACTTCTTGAAGATCCATTCTAATATTATCCTCCCATCTATGCCTAGGTCTCCCAAGTGGTCGTCTTCGCTCAGGTCTCCCCACCAAAATCCTGTATGCACCTCTCTTTTCCCCCGTACATGCTACATGCCCTACCCATCTCATTCTTCTCGATTTGGTTACCCGAATAATATTTGGTGATGAGTACAGGTCATTAAGTTCCTCGTTGTGTAGTCTTCTCCACTCCCCTGTCGCCTTGTCCCTCTTATGTTATTATGTTAAAAATTTATAATGTATTTACATTAAATTTTATGTAGTATTTTACGTTATATTTTATAAATGGTTTACTTTTTACTTCTTTTTCTTGTGCTCCTGGATTATTCCCTGCCGATGGTACCACAAGGAGTCGAAACATGTAGCAGCGTTCAACAAGATACTGTAATGTAAAGTATCTGGCAACAGTACAGTGCATTTTGCTGGGCTGAACACTGTGAGTATTCAGGCTGCTACTAGTGTACGGTTGTGTCAGTATTGGTAGATATGGCGGGTAGATTGAGGAACGTGTTATGGCGTTGCATTGTTCGTAAAACTACAGTAAAGGCTGCGTAGTACAAAAATAACCGGTGTTAGGGAATGCAGTGTTCTGTACAGTGTAACTCAACAAATGAACATCGTATGATCAGAGAGAATTTTTGCGCGATTTTGGAACGTGTTTCTGCTAGTTACCAGCCAGTCTGTTTGTTATGTGATTATTGGTAAATTGTTAGAATGCACGGTAATTACAAACAGTAATCTAATAAACAGTCTTATAGCGAGAACTTCGTGTTACCTTCCACGAACTGATAACACATGGTTAGCGCATTGTTCTCGACGTATTTATGACGCGTGATTAGCAGATGTACATACCAGATCTCCACGTATTCACCACTGACATTTAAACATTTGTCTCACCGCGGCGACATGGCATGTGCCCCAGCATAGAGGAAATCGGTGGCGAAAGTGTCTGTAGCCAGGAGGTGACAGCTTGCTTCACGTCGGCGTCCAAAGACATGGAAATCACTGGGCCCCTCCTGCCAACCAGACTTGTGACCGGTTATGGCGCTACGGGTGACCCCCTTCCTTATAGCGCCGGTCTCATTCCCACTGACTCCCATTTTCTCTGGCCCCCTTAAGGTACGCCTGGCTTGCACGCGATTTTCAGCAGCCACCGACGTGAAGCAAGCTGCCGCCTCCTGGCTACAGACACTAGACACCGACTTATTTAACTCTGGAGCCACAAGCCTTGATGCGTCTGTGGGAGAAATGCTTAGATGTGTGTAGTAACTAGGCGGAAGTCTGGTGTGCACCATCTGCTACCCATGTGCCATGTATACATTGAGGTCGGAATAAAATTGGCGGCATCAGAGCATTTGTTGTCCTATTTGTTTAGAACTTCCTTGTACTAAGGAATGCAGCATGTTCTTGGCTATCGTCTGTGTTTAGACACTCTTCTAAGCGTTAGAGCAGCCAGATCCCCGCGCTCATTTTTGTTCCATTTCCTGTTCAGAACGTTCCTGTGTGAAAGAGTGGCTCAGTTAATGTTAATGTTTCACTGTGGTTTAAAGAGGAGCGGTCAGTCTGCTGATGAACATTACTTTACTCTCAGTCGTGAGTGTGCTGGATTACTGCCGTACGTGGTAATGCCGCCGCATGCCCTCACATTTGTGGCACGTTCATGCTATCGAAGCACTCGTTTATGAATTGGATCTCAGAGCAGCAGAGCGTGTCAGTGCAGTGCCTAGCCGGGCGTTGGTGCTGTTAAAAAATGGATGGACAACGGTGTGCATAAAAGGGGAGCCTGTGGCCCTTTAAAGCCTCTTTTTATAAGAATTTGAATAACGGGGCGATTCTGTTGGACACAAATAGGTCTCGTACGAGACTGGAAAGCAATTTGCTAAGTCAACATGTGCTTCAGTGTAGCAGTTGGCTACTTGTTGCTGTCCCAGTGCGCGAGAAGTGGCAGTTTTATGGCGCCACTGTTCTATCACAGGGCCCTCACATGGGGGGAGGGGGGGCGGGAAGAAAGTACAGTCGAACACTGGGTTATAACGTCATGAAAGGGACTGAATATTTGGTGTAATTATAAGTCAGTGTCGTTATAACCGAGGGATATAATGTTGTGGTTAACAGTGAGGAATTAATTGGTGCCGCAGATTGTCTGACGCTATAGGCATGGTGTCATATAAACCGATGTCGTTATAGCCGGGTACGACTGTATTTGAGAAGGGAAAGAAGGTAGTTCTAAGTCTCCGCTGTTGACCTGTTTCAGCACTCAATTGATGAGGCGGGTGTACGAACAGAACCTCTGTAGATCTGTTTCCAATAGCCGCTGTATCTATAGCTAGAACATGACTCTCGGTGCATGTAGTGTCCCCCTTTAGCCTTATGGCTTCATGCCTTGACTACATTGCTCTTTGGTAGGACCCAGTGACTTTTCATAAGGTCCCAGACGGCAAGCTGTTACGGCTAATGCCAGCATCGTCCGTCCGATGGCACGATCCGGCACAAGAGGATCACGTCAGAAGTAAAATATTCAGCGAACGCATTTCGTACGTTCGCCGCACAGTCTAAGACATGTGGCAGACTGGACTGGCTTTATCGAGCAGAAAGTTGTGAAATAAAATCACACTTCGCCTATTAAAAAAAAAGGTTGCTACTTTTGTTTCATGTGACATCAGAGATCACGAAGTTTATGAGATTTGCAAGTGGATCGTACCGTGTGGTTGTAACATCAGCCGATACACACCGACTTACACTTTTGTAGCGTTTACTGCTTGACAGTAGCCAAGTGTTTAGTGTTGAGAGCAGCAGGTCTGCCCTGGCGTTACCCTGTTTCTTCAGCCGATTTAGTTGTGGCACATGCACTGCATTTATTGAAGCTACAGGTAAGATAATTTTTGGGAATCAGTGTTAATTTATAAAACTGATTCAATGCACAAGTTACAAACACATCCAAAAGTATGGCTTCTCACTGCTGCTACAAGTTTCGGCACGTCTTGTCATCTGCAGGGAGTTGGTACACCAAATTTGAAACTTGCTGCCGTATCACAGACTGCATCGGTAATAATCATTAAATACGGCCTAGCATCTCAACTCTAAGTGCTGTCTGGTTAATACGTAAACATATTATGAGCATAACACACCATAAAAGCGTTATATAGTATCATATTGATTTTTGCAGTTGAACTGAAATTTGTAGTCATAAGAGGATGGTTACAATTCTGTGTTCGTTATATTCTTGCGGTATTCATCTGCGCGTGCAGAGAGCTACTGTAGCGTTCTATCCATTATGGATCTTTGTCACTGTTACGTTCTGTGCGGTGTGTGCAGTCACCTCCTGTATAAGCTGCACAGCTCGTATTAGAATCATGCCATTTTTCCGTGCGGTCTTTTAACACCTCTGTCCGTGTCTACGTCAGTGCAACGTCCGTGACAGACTGTATTAACGCTCCTGTGTTCCTATTTGTGTTGCATGTTTCAGGTTTTGTGGAGAAACCTTGGATGTAAGAGCTAGGAAATTGCGCAG
Organism: Coptotermes formosanus; assembly: GCA_013340265.1. Taxonomy (NCBI): domain Eukaryota; kingdom Metazoa; phylum Arthropoda; class Insecta; order Blattodea; family Rhinotermitidae; genus Coptotermes; species Coptotermes formosanus. The sequence continues at coordinate 95,347 of BLKM01000163.1, read as the reverse complement.
TAGGGAAATTTATAATTAACACTGCTTTACATTGAATATGATTGGGATAGTCACGTCGAGGAGGGAAGAGATGGGCAGAACATGTGGCATGTATGGAGGAAGGGGGCTAAGTCGTAACAGTGTTTCTGAGACCAAGGCAGATTGTGGTAGGTCGCACCGTGGTTCAGTCGTTTGATTTCGGTCCGTCACCTAGCAGCCCAGGGTATGTTTGATTTGTTTTAAGACCGGCTGACACCGGGAGAGGCTTTTTTCCGACCACTTGAGTTGTGGCCACCCTGTGTCATTGTACCATTGTCTACATTCATATTTACTTTACCCGCCATTGACGCTTTATAATGTTGGCAGCTGACAGCTTCTTAAATAAAACAGTCTCACATATGGAATGATAACATTAAAGTGGATGTGACGAAGATAGCACGTGATGGTGTTAGTGGCTTTGTGTGGTTCAGGGTGTAGTGGTGGCCTCTGGTTCAAACGATATTGAAGTTACGTCACGGACGGCGAAGTGTCTTTACTGGTTGACAGACCGAGTGTTGGCTTTTCCAGGTGGACTCTGCCCCATGAATTTAGTGAAGTTGTGCCCCTCCCCTTCTTTTTCGCGCCCCTCCAGATCGGCTGTGTGTAATTTGCGTGAAGTTGTGCGGTCAGACCAGAGGCATATATAAATGACAACCGACGCCTAGCGGTCTGTGAACTGTAAACAAATTGCACCGTAATCGCTGCCTGTTAAGGCACACACGCAAGGGTGAACAGGTGTCGGGCACGGCAGTGCGGCAGTAGATGAATCGAAAGCCGTCACAGCAGCTGGAGTTCCCTCTACCTCTGTGTGTGCTAAATTTGGAAGCTAATGGTAAGGTGTCTTCCACAGGAGTGTTCCTGGGTTTGTGGAATTTATGGTCAGATTAGCTGGGATGTTAGATGGAATATAAGATTAAGGTAATGCTAAAGTGAACATAAGTGTGCAAAAAATGCAGCTGCTGAAGAAGGAGAAGTCTGGCGGTAGTGCGGTGAGAGCAGTTGTTGTTAAGTGGCCGGTAGGATGCAAGGAGCAGAGGGCTGGAAACCGAATGCAACGGTGCGCGGTTACTGTGCGCCACTGTATGCATGTAGGCCTGTGTGTGCCTGCTGCTTAAGTAAGTATGTTTCGTGCTGTTTATTTCACGACGCTGTGGGTGTAGTTTAGGTACAGGAGTGACTAAGTGAATGGTGAACTGGAAAGGGTCTGGAAGAAAGCGAGCGAAGACTAATTGGCGTATGATCCCGGCATATACATGGATGGACCCCAGATATAGGTATGAGTGTAGCTATCTGGACCCCTGGGTATAGGAATGAGTGTAGCTATCTGGACTCCTGGATATAGGTAAGAGTGTAGCTATCTGGACGCCTGGATATAGGTATGAGTGTGGCTATCTGGACCCCTGGATATAGGTATGAGTGTAGCTATCTGGACCCCTGGATATAGGTATGAGTGTAGCTATCTGGACCACTGGATATAGGTATGAGTGTAGCTATCTGGACCCCTGGATATAGGTATGAGTGTAGCTATCATGATCCCTAGGTATAGGTATGAGTGTAGCTACCTGGACCCCTGGATATAGGTATGAGTGTAGCTATCATGATCCCTAGGTATAGGTATGAGTGTCGCTATCTGCACCCTAGGTGTAGGTATGAGTGTAGCTATCTAGGCCCTAGGTGTAGTTATTAGTGCAGCTAACTGGGCCCCTAGGTGTAGGTATGAGTGCAGCTAACTGGGCCCCTAGTTGTAGGTATGAGTGCAGCTAACTGGGCCCCTAGGTGTAGGTATGAGTGCACCTAACTGGGCCCCTAGGTGTAGGTATGAGTGCAGCTAACTGGGCCCCTGGGTGTAGGTATGAGTGCAGCTAACTGGGCCCCTAGGTGTAGGTATGAGTGCAGCTAACTGGGCCCCTGGGTGTAGGTATGAGTGCAGCTGTACCAAGCTGCTCAGCGTGGTGTGAATGTCTTCATATGTTCTCGCAACTTTACACACAAACATAAGCGGTCACCGAAACACAAAGGTTTTGATGTAAGAACAGTGCAACGATGCACAGCGCCCAACGTACGATTAAAAAGTGCTGCTTCTCGCCTGTTGAGTTCCTACTTTAACCCTTCGCAAAGCAGGCTGTCGAGGTTGGGCGTGCGTATTCTTTCACTTTTATTTTACGTACCGATTCACGTGTCCGCTCGTCCATATTACTTGCATAGTCACCCTGTGGAAATGTTCCGTTCCTTACCGGATGTTCAGGTCACCTGACACCCTAAATAAATTACGTTTCCCGCATTTGAACAGACAGAGAATGAGCGAGAGGGGGGGGGGGGACATTGTGTCATTAGAACAGCCTAATGTGGTGGCGAGTTTGGAGCACTTACTGTAAAACTGTAATGAACTGTGTGAGGTACTGTTAGTGGCGACAGGCAAGCGATGGCCTGGCAAATAAACGAATGGACATCAATTCAACATTCAGGCGTTCAATATTGCATGTCCTGTGTTCTCGCGGGTGCAGTGGGTGGCTGGAACTGACAGAGGTGGAGGATCCCGGTTGCCCTGCGGTCGAAGGCGTGTCTGTGGCCTCTCAATTGCTGGGACCGCGGGTTCGAATCCCGCTGAAAGCATGGGTTTTCGTCTGTTGTGTATCTTATGTGTTGTGTAGGTAGCGGCCTCTGCGACGAGCTGATCACTCGTCCAGAGGAGTCCTACTTGTGTGTGTGTGACCAATAGTGTGTGATATCGAAGGTCCAAAATTAGGCGCCCTAGGCCCGAGTTGGGCTGCAGTGCCACAGAAGAAAATTAGGCGCCCTAGGCCCGAGTTGGGCTGCTGTGCCACAGAAGAAAAAGAGAGGTGGAATCATAGATTTTACCGCACTTCCTTTTCTCATTGATTAGGCTAAGGAAATTCTAGGCTCGCCTTCTGCATCGCTTATGCGTCATAATGGCGTGACGTGAGACATGGCCACCATTAACCAACTCCACGGAGCACAGTGCTTCGTCAAAAGCTGATAGTCCCTCAGCTGGTCGAGATACTGTATTGTCCGTATCATCCCAGTAATATTTGGTGTGCAGTGCTAACTGTGAAGCCCCTCATGGTGCAGATTGCTGGAGTCCCTTCCACTTACTCCCTCCTTAGCCCAGGTATCTTCCTTAGCGATCTACACCCGAACACTCAACCTGTTTTATCCCTTAATGTGGGAGGCTAAGACTCGCACCCGTACCAGGCAAGAGGCGTTATTTTCTGTAGATAGCAAAGATGACGCAGAAAGTTCTGACCGAATGGTAGCAGGCATTTCCCAGGTTTAATATAATCTTGAATTTCTTCATGCATGAAAGTTTGATTCATTAGTGTGTTTCCCTAATATATGAATTGCCAGGCTTGTGACGGATTTACTAGCTAAATAAGAATACATATTACGTCTGACACAGTTCTCTATACACAACGGGATAGCTGGCGTCACATTGATTTACTAGCTACTTGCAGGGTGTGATTTTGTCCTGCCTTCTGTTTATGAGACATGAACGTACAATTCTTTCAGCATTTGCTTGCAGACCAATCTCGTGACTAGCGACTATCAAAAGGTCTGTATTTTTTTATCATATTTATGTCTTCGCCCAATAAACTGCAATTATCAGGTTGACCAGAAGCCGATGTGTGCCGCCTAGCGTCAGTCTGTCCTGATAACGTGTTCATCAGTTTGTTTTGTGGTTAACATTGCAGGCTTCGGGTTTGCAGCACCGCGTGTTTGTGCTGGCGGACACCGACATTTGTCGTGCTCTGAAGGGTGGATTCATGTACATTTAGAGACCGTGTCACGCACTGAATATGTCTTAGAAGTGGAAGTATGTACATTTCCAGGCCGCTTGGCAATGCATTTGTCAGACATGCCACGTTTTTATAGCTGGAAGTGTGTACATATCTAGCTAGTGTGACAACGCAGTTTATCAAACGCCGAACTTCTGTTAATTTATAAGTGAAATGTAACGGCATCTGTCAGACACTGACGATCGTACAGACGGAAAGGTGGATATATCCAGGCTGTCTGACAAGGCTGCTTGATAGACGCCGTCTGTGTGTTGTACGTGAAAGTACTTGTAGGTGAAGTTACGTGTCGAAGCTGTCCCACGATTAATGCCATCTGTCAAACACTGCAGTCATCTTTCAGGTGAAAGTATGTACATTTTGAGGTCACGTGACAATGAACATTATCTGTCAGATGAGTGTCTGGTATTGGTGAATTATGCGTGTGTTGTGGCCACGTGACAACTCACCTGTGAGGCACAGAGAGTCTGTTAATGTAACTGGAAATGGCGGGACCACTGCCACGGAACAGACCGGCATAATTGTAGAAACAAACGTACAATTTGTGTAATCATTCTCAGTGATCCAGGTAATTACATTAAATGAACAGAGCGATGTGGAGCGGCCCGAACAGGTGTTAGTGTGTCAGTCACGCGGCACGCCTCGCTTCAAAGTGGTTGCTCGCCCCGCATTGGCCGATTGGTTTCACAGTCGATATTGGACACAAAGGCGCTCCCCCTTTTGTTACCAGTTGCCTGTGTCCCTTGTTCTCACTGTCTCTGCTTTCCCTTTTGTTTATTGGTTTCTTGGTTTCGTGTGTGGCTGTGTTAATCCACAAACTCATATCAGCTGCTGGGGTTGCACAGTGTCGAATGAAATGATAACGTGCCTGTGTACGACACTGAAAAAATATGATAATTATAGGCCGTGACCTGTTTATATGGCTGTCTGCGCATGCGCCGGCGTGTGAATAGACATGCGCAAGATTTCTTGTAGAACGTCAGCGACCCTTGCGGGCAGTCGAAACAGGTGTGCCTCGGACAAAAGTCATAAGCATTTCAGGTCTTAGCAGCCTGCTGGTCCCTCCGGTTTGTAACTCTTTACCCTCAACTTCGGCAGTCTATCGCCTTCTTTCTGTGTCTTTTTTTTACCATGTCCGTTTACCTGTTACTGTCGGTTTGTGTACCCATAACTGTCCATGCATCTGTCTTTTTAAGTTACGTATTCTGTTGCTTATTATAAAATTCCTGCCGGCCCACTGCCCCAGTTCCGATTCACTGCGCCCCCTTTGTCATTACGTACCCACCCTGCTATACACCGCCACAACACCCCTACCCTCCCAGTTCGGGTGAGTTGCCATGCAGTTTAATTATTGTAGGGAAAGGCGGTGGAAAATTATTTAAGTTCTGGAAAACAAATGTCTGAAAGTGTTTTTTCCATTTGGAGGCCTGCCTCCTCATATGTTGTGCGTTGTGGTTAGGTGCGTGTGCGTTAGACTGCATGAAGTCACATCCCAAAACATAGTAATGTTCCGAAGGCTGTCACACCGTTTTGGTGCTTGTAATAGACATCAAGACAAGATCCGTCCAAACACAACCACGTCCCATTTGTTGTACAGAACTACATGTTTCGGCCGATTTAGGTCATCTTGAAGTTCACACTTCTTGTTTTCAGTACACAGTGAGGAAGGATTAAAGTTCATACAATATTAAAATTGTCACGGTCGTTACAATGTACACTACAAACAGTGTGTTAGTGTCGTACAATGTACACTACAAACAGTGTGTTAGTGTCGTACAATGTACACTACAGTGTGTTAGTGTCGTACAATGTACACTACAAACAGTGTTAGTGTCGTACAATGTACACTACAAACAGTGTGTTAGTGTCGTACAATGTTCTCACACAAATCGTCTCCCAATTTTAACATTTTATTCGCATTTTATGAACTTTATTGCTTCCCCAGTACCTTTTGAAAAATGAGAATTTTGAACCTCAAGACGATGTAAATCGTTCGAAAAATGTGGTTCTGTGGAGTAAATGGAACGTAGTTGTGTTCGGGCGGATTTTGTCTGGATTTCTGCAGTAATATTCATGTAGTTTGGTGTGCATGCGTTAGACTGCGCATCGCCCCCTGAAACATAATCATTGTCACGTGGTCGTCACTGCACAAACCGCAAATGTTACTTTGTCGTTTAATTTGAACCTTTGCAACATGTTTTCTTTTCTACTGTTGCCACGAAACCTTTTACCACTGTCTTTCCTGTTTTCCTTCATTTCATTTTGCTTTAGCTGTATTCCTCTTTGTTAGAACGCGAGAATTCACATTCCCTAGCTGTCTTCAGTCACATTCCTTCTCTGTGGCATTTTCCTTTATTTTAGTTCATCTTTTCAATGCTAGTCTGAAGTTATTTTTCTCTCTGTTGTTTTCACACTTTCTGTGTTGGTTATATTTTTTTTCTGGCATAATTTTCTCTTTTGTATCACCTTCCGTGTCGCAGTGTGGTGCTGCGTGTTGGTTACTCTCACATTTTTTGCCGTCTCTCTTGCTATCTGTCAACATGTAATGTTTAAAACATGGCTTCTTGTGCCTACGCATAAGCAGAGTTTCGCGTTAAACCACCGTTCTGTAAAACAGATACCACCAACCCCCGTATTTGTGTCTAAAATTACAGCTGGGATTGACTGTCACATCGCCTTCTCGTTAGGCAACTTCTCCGTTACATTTGCATTGCGGGTCACACTGATTAACTGACGAATTTTTACCCGTTACTTTTTTTTTGTTTGTTTTTTGGATTGGGGAGGGTTCTCAATATTCCAGTGTTTGTGTGACGCGAGGAGACACGTACTTCATGTCTCAATGGGTACTGAACGCGAGTGGCGGCTTTCCCCCACTTTATTACCAGCTTGTCCGAAGTGGTAAGTTAAGGAGTTCCATTACCCCACAGTCATGTTGTGTGGTAGCCCCTTAGCAACCTTTTGGAAGAGCACGGTGCGTCCGTCTTCAGCGTTTATTCTTCTATCCGAAAATAGATTACTCTGAAACTCCGGCAAATTTATGCCAGGGAACTCAGCGCCACATCCCGGGAGGCAGCGATTTTCGTAGTGCGATGAGCACCACAAATCCCGCATGTGTTGTTGTGACAGCGAACAGTGCCCGAACAGATAGCTGTCTGTAGTTGTGCAGCTCCTGCTTCTACTGCAGCTCGTGTAGAGTTGCTGTAAGCCCGAGACAACTGTACTGTCTGAGGCACACAGCAGTTGCGGTTCTGTCGCCACACAGAAGCATGCTCGTGTGGGCTGAGAGATGTTTGCTCAGTTTAATTACAAGAATAGGGCTAACGAATGAATTTTCCGAGCATATTGACTCTGTGAGCACGCGGTTTTGGAGATAATTAAACATGAAATGAACTTCAAAAGCTCGGCGTTCCTTGGTGGGACGTAGACTAGACCCTGGTATGAACATCCCATCTGTTTCAGTAGGAGTTCCTTGGTGGAACGTAGACTAAACACTGGTATGAACATCCCACCTGTTTCAGTAGGAGTTCCTTGGTGGAACGTAGACTAAACACTGGTATGAACATCCCATCTGTTTCAGTAGGAGTTCCTTGGTGGAACGTAGACTAAACACTGGTATGAACATCCCATCTGTTTCAGTAGGAGTTCCTTGGTGGGACGTAGACTAAACACTGGTATGAACATCCCATCTGTTTCAGTAGGAGTTCCTTGGTGGAACGTAGACTAGACACTGGTATGAACATCCCATCTGTTTCAGTAGGAGTTCCTTGGTGGGACGTAGACTAGACCCTGGTATGAACATCCCATCTGTTTCAGTAGGAGTTCCTTGGTGGGACGTAGACTAAACACTGGTATGAACATCCCATCTGTTTCAGTAGGTTCTTTGTTTATGTAGATGTCGTGGCCTATTATAATGTGAGAACGCAATGCCAGTTTTCGAAAGATTGTTCTCCACCGTAAAATGAAACTTAGTGCCTCAAGTGTGATTGTTTCCAAACCTTGTTTCGCAGGTACGTACCTGTTGTCCCAAAAACTGTTTGGTATATATCACAGTTTAATACCTGTATTTTCCAGTGCTCGTTGCAAATTCAACATGGAGATCGGTCAAGGCGTATTTTTGGTAAACAAAGCGACCGACGTAATGCTGGCAGTAACCAGAACTTCAGGTACCGAGAAGCTTGACTGTGCCGTCTTAGATCTTAACATCTTCAACTTCGCATTTTCCACTTCACAGTGCGACGTTGTGTTGTTGAAGTCTGGCGAATCTGACAAAGAAATGTTAACCTGAAGTACAATAATACATCGTGCTGGCTGATAAAGCTATTGGCCACCATTTACGGTGTTGATAGGAACTTTGCAGCTGCATTTTAGGAGCAGTACGCATTATGTTTACGAACTTTACTTTGTTACCGAACACCCTGTATATATAATGGTTTAGAGATTAGATGCACCATACATAACTGTCGTAATATCTTGGACGGCTGCTTTTAGAAAGGAGAGTTTTCAACTAAAATTATTATTTTTGCGCATTTTGTTACGATTTGTGATAGTTGTGGTTGAGAAGTGGCCGTGTGACTCCGAACATCTGAAGAACACTCCTGACGAAACCTGAGTCGTCTGGGAACTCCGTGACGAAAAAGCGTATTGCTGGGTACAAAAATGAAACATTAGTCTATAAAAAATTTAGTCAGGAAGGTAAAGTATTCACATACATGTCTGAAAAATAGAATTTTATAATACATGATTTACATTTAAAAACCCGGGAGGCTATTATTCATAACAATGGGGATTAACGTAAAAATGCAATTAATCTTTTAAAGCCTAGGGGTAACTTTACGTACCACCAGGTTTAACATTAAAAAATTCTACGTGGTGCCCGCATTGCGTTTATGTGTTTTGTACGGATCTCAGAACAAACAGCAACTTTTGCCTTATAACACATTAAGAGACTGGTTTTTATAACCGAAGTGGAGAGTGTTTACAGCGCGGTACGCACTGAGTCCTTATATAAAACAGATACGCTTCGTCTTTAAAGGGTTAAAGGATTTTAATAGTTACACTTTCCGATGCCAGTGGCCGCGCGGTGTAAGGCGTGGGTTTGCGGTCTTTGGCTAGCTGGGATCGTGGGTTCGAATTCCGGTGGGGGCACGGTAGAGGTCTGTGCCTCGGGCTGATCGCTTTTCCAGAGGAGTCCTACCAAGTGTGGTGTATCTGAGTGTGATCGTGAAGCCCCGAGAACGGGGAAAACCACGACCCGAAAACAGGCCGTAAAGTGACACATGAAAAAACTTTTATTTATTTGTTTATTTATATGCCTGTAAAGGAGATGTGCGTGGAAACGTTTTAAGTGCTGCTGTTTCAGAGCCAGTAGCGTCCCGTCCTTCTGAACTATAAATACATAACCTGCAGTGGACAGCCCTGGGTGCCTTTTGTTCCCAACTTACGCGGCAGAAGTGTGTTCCAAATGTGACTGTCTGTCAGAACATCATTCGTCATTATCTTTTTAACACACGAGAATGCAGATTAAAGTCAGGACTTTTTTTACGTCGTGTGTTGTAAATACGTTCCAGTAACCTGGTATATTAACCGGTTCAATTGGCCACAGTTACGAGGCGGAGGCGCAACTTGGCCCTAGAGACTCACTCCGGTTGTTCTAAATGTTCAGCATAGCATTGAAAATTTATACGGTTTCCTGTTAGCGCCGCCCCGCATTACATCTATGTCAGAGAAGTTGCCGAAGCAGTGAGGCTGAACGTATCGTTAGAGCTGTACAGGTATCAGTGCATCTGCATGAGTTGCGGTCAGAATGTTATGTCACAGTTTTATCTGCTGATTTTAACTCTTTTTTTTTAAGTCTGCGCTTTCAGCAGCGCATGTAGACATACACGCAGCGGTCTCTTCGTCTGTTCATAAAGGCGTGACGCGATATGTACAGTCTGGTTGGTAATGTACAGTCGGTTCTCGCAGGAATAAGTACAAGAACGAAACGATGTGCTGAACCAGAGAGTACAAATTTTTACCTGCATTCTTTATTTCCGTCCTTCCTTTGTGCACACCAAACATTTTTGTTCCTTTAGAAGAAGCACACCTGTCGACACGTTGCAGGACTAGGCAGTGATTGCTTCTAAACAGAATAGAGGAAATGGCCTGATAGTATAAGGTGAGAATACTGTTGCAGTTTTTCTACAGATCCGATGTGTAAATATTTATCGTATCTATTGTAAGATTCAGGCATTTTTCGGGTTACGTAATATTCGACTTGCGGAAATTCGGACTTACTTGAAAACTTTCATTACTTATTAATACTATTTATTAATATGTGAAATATAAATATTGTTAATTATTAATACTGTAATTATTAAATTATTTTACTTTATGGATTTCATGAGAAAAAGCTGATAGAAATAACATTTTAAACATGCACTGTGACACTCTGAAAACCTTCACATAACCGGTGAGATGTAAATAAGTGTGGGCGGTGTCAATTTCGACTGCAATGAATTTCGTCTTACGTAAATTGCCAGCAACGGCACCGGTAAGTCAGTCAGAAACTGCCTGTACTCGGATGTCGGTGTAACGAAATTTTTTTTTGGGGGGGGGGGCCCAATTTCGGCTTTCACACAAACGAAAGTTTAGTAGGCCTATAACTGGGCGGTGTTGAGGCCTTCTTGGAGAACCACAGAACAGTTGGCTGCGAACGTAGCAAGCATTTCCGTGTATTATATTTCTTTGTATTTTATTCACCCAGTGGGATCCGATCTGCTTGGTTGCTACGGCCTAGCAGTGCAGCATACCTGCAGAGTCGCGTTCTAACCCCTACCCTTCTCACCGTTTCTCCTTTAAGTGCCACCCTCACAACCCTAATAAGTTGTAACGACCGTCCTCGCCCATTATAATTCGTGAAATATTTCCCAGGCGCTCAAAAGCCACGTTCCCGCTGAGAGTGTAATGCAGAACAACCCCATGCAATGACGGTGTGTAATTTTGAGAATACGGAGAGGGGCGCGATGGATTGGCCGGTGGTCGCTCTGTGTTGTCTTTCCCGTTTCGTTTTCAGTTCTCACACAATCTGTCACGAATTACACTGCGCATGTGCGATCGGCGTACTTAAGTGGCGTCAAAACACGAATGTTTCTCAGACGTTTGATTTTGCAAGCCGGTGATTATATTCAACAGTCGCTGCGACCCCTAACCTAACCTAACCTAACCTAACCTAACCTAACCTAACCTAACCCAGCACTTGTGCTTATTAACCGTTTAAAGCCTAGCGGTAACTTTACGTACCACCAGGTTTAACATTAAAAAATTCTACGTGGTGCCCACATTGCGTTTATGTGTTTTGTACGGATCTCAGAACAAACAGCAACTTTTGCCTTATAAAACATTAAGAGATTGGTTTTTATAACGGAAGTGGAGAGTGTTTACAGCGCGGTACGCACTGAGTACTTATATAAAACAGATACGCTTCGTCTTTAAAGGGTTAATGAATATAAATGCATTGCGCTACCAACACTGCACGTCAGAACAGAACAGTGATGTAAGCAGCAGCAGCAGCAGCGGCGGCGGCGGCGGCAGTGGCGGTGGCGGTGGTGCTGCTGGTGGTGCTGGTGGTGGTATCAATATATGTTTTTCTCCTTACTTCCAGACCTTGCTGGAGCTTACCAAAGTGGCACGCATCTGAGGAACGTGACGCTACTCCCTGCTGAAATCTTCTGTGTTGGACAGGGTAAGTCGTAACGGTGACTTCTGTTAAATATAATTTGTGTGTGCAAATGACCGTCCTCGAAGTTAAACCGCACAGTGGCGTGGCCTGTGTGTAGCCATCGTGATTCAGTAACATCCCAGTCTTTGATACGAGTGCAGTTGTCGGAGATTGAAATATCCTGAAGTACGATTTGGTTTGGGTGCTTGTAGCTAGGATGCATGGTAGTCCGCGACTACCATGCCTGTGTGGAATGTCGGTCTTGAGCTACTCTGAAGGTGTAGGCGCGGAGGCGCCGTATCCCAGAGGACATCAATATTCGGCAACATCGCTGTCGGAATGTCGCTCTTGACAGACCAGTCCTGCGTCTTACGGCGCCGAATCGTTTGTTAAATGGTCCCTGACGTTTCGTAGCCTGTTTGTGCCACGTTTGTCAGGTACAAGGTGCCGAGTAAGGCCTATGTAATGTGGTGTACGTCTAATAAGTTCTTAAGCCCCGTCCACACTTGTCGAGAATCCGGTCGAGATTGCACGGTGCACAGTCCAGTCGGCTACTTCACCGTTCGGACTGTAACGGTCGATAATCATGTGGTACAGGGTGTAGGCTGCCGTTGCAGCTTGGACTCCTCTGAAACCTGCTTGCTGAAATGGCGACAACTGGGCTTCAATTTGTACACAACTGTGATTTAGAGATTCATGTCAAAGAGGCGATAGGAGCTATAAAATCAGAGGATTCCGCTAGAATTAATTAATTAATTAATTAATTAATTAATTAATTAGTTAATTCCACAGCCTGTCGTACGACAGGCCCACAGCCTCTTAAAGCAAGTTCTCCACAGGGTGCGATATAGTGCTTCCTCTTTCGATTTACGGTATCCTGTCCTTTCCTTAAGGTCATACAGTAGCTGCTTATGTCTTCTTCCTCGCCTTCCCGTCACTTCTGTCCTTCCTACTACCTTTGCTTCAGTAACGTGTTTCAGAAGGCAGTTCCTACGCAAGCTGTGACCAATCCAGTTAGCCTTCCCCCTTTTTACTGTATGCAGGATATTCCGCTCCTCCTTGACTCTATGTAGTACTTTTTCATTTCTCGCACGATCGGTCCAGCTGATCTTCTCCATCCTTCTCCAGCACCACATTTCAGGACTTTCCAGGTATTTCTGTCCTACTGTCCGAAGTGTCCAAATTTCAGCACCACACAAAGCTGTGCCCCAAATGTGGCACTGCACTAGTTATAACTCACTGTGTGTACTTTTGTGTCCCACTGACAACGCATCATTCCGTCCGCCTTACAACTGAGAGCCGTTCCAGTCCCGGAACTCCGTGCGGCCTTCTTCAGGCGTGTGCTTTGTGCCTGGCCGTTCTGTCGATTTCAGTTGCGTAAAATCTTCTCCGTTTTAGCTAATCTTGTACATGTGGGCTTAGCTGCAGCGTTTAAGGACAAGGAGCCGGGGAAGGTAATGAGTGCGGCGACCGGCTGCTTCGATTCCCGGGCACGGCAGGAGTCCTCTTCCGCGAAGCTTCCAGACCGGCTGTCGAGCCGTACCCGGTCTAACTAGCTAACTGACTGACTAATTAACTCCATGGAGTAGAGACCTTCTTGAGAAGCTAACAGTTTCTCAGCTAGTCAAGAAATTCCCGCATTTTATGGAACCCGGAGGTTCATTACCGCGTTCACAAGAGCCCGCCACCTGTCCCTATCCTGAGCCGGTTCAATCCAGTCCATGCTCCCATCCGTCTTGAAGATCCGTTTTAATATTATCCTCCCATCTACGCGTGTCTCCCAAGCGGTCGCCTTTCCTCAGGTCTCCCCACCAGAATGCCCTACCCGGTCTCCTGTTCAATAGGTGCCATGGGCTCTTTTCCCAGGGGTAAAGCGGCCGGAGCCTGAAGCTGACTACTCGCCCCATCTAATTACGGGGTTAGGAATGCGTGGAGCTCTACCTGTGCTCTCCCACACGCATTCATGGCCTGCAGAGGAACGGTGTTACATTACCAGTTAAAGGTATGAATTGAAAGCACTAGGGCAGTTTCGAGCATTTTCCGAAAGCCTTCGTATCGATCCCGCATGTCACGTTGCAGGCCCTTGCTCGTGATTGCCCGCGCCGACCCAGTGTTAGAGCACTGTTCGCTGTACGTAGCGAGCAGCGCACAAGGCAGAAATTGATTCCTGTCGTTATGCGTTGAAATATTCAGTACATCCAAGATGTTGCAAGTGACCCTTGTAGACTTCACTTGGGTTTCCATTTTGTTACATAACCATAGTGGTATATTTTTATGCGCCTGGGAGCCGATTTTTGCAACAGTGGCCGGTACTTTGACTTGAAGGGCATGTGGATTGGGCGTGGTGAACGTGTGGCGTCTCTGTGGGGCAGGATGTATTTCCGCCTTCAAGATTTGGTTTAGTCCACACTACCGACGGCGTCTTTTAATCCGTCAGGTATGATATCGTCATTGTGATCCTGCCGTGTAAAATATATACAAAGAATTAAAAATGTACAAAGTAGAAATGATGGACTGGGCTTGTAGCCCGCATAACAGAGGTGAGAAATACAGTCAAGATTTTAGTTGGAAAACGCTGAGGAGACACCTAAGGTTAATGCCAAGATAATATTAAAATAGGTGTTTAGATAAACAGGCTTAGACCATAGAGCAGATCAGTCCAGCTCGGACTGGGGACCAGTGGCCGTATGTTGTGTCCTCCCCAATGAAATTTCGACCTTGCATCAAGACCGAAGCTTTTTACAAGCTGAGCCTCTAATGTGGCTGTACTCTGTGGAGTGTGTTAGGTGTCATTGGCTTCTACTGGCACTGCATGCGTGCGTCAGGTGTCAGCACTCTCCACTGACATACAGGTGTTTCAGAATTCGAAGCCTACGGACCGGACGCAATGCAACCTCGTGCGACCAGCCGCGAGAAGTAGAAACAGAAATGCGGCGTTTGGAAGCCCCCGTCTCTGTTGGTGGTGACAGATGAGACGTTCGGAACGTTTTAGCCTTGTTCCCAGCAGTCACAGCCGTTCGCCTGAAGGATTTGATCAGTATTGCCGTTGTTTGAAAAGTAGCAGGGGGGGCCCCGGGCGGGCGGCACCATGGCACGGTATTATGCTATTTCGCGTAGTATAGAGCGGAATGACTGTCATTTGTCGTGCAAGCATTACACGTACAGCGAAGGTTATTAGCTACGTGACACAATGCAGTGCAGTGTTCATATTCCCGTCTGTCCAACTTTTTCTTTGTAATACATGAAATGCTGTATGTAACGGTGGCTGCTGTAATCCTGCGCACTGCGCCACTGTCGGTTGAAATATGAGATTCACAGAACACTGTCGATGTTCAAGAGACATTGACGGATTGAACAGTGCCTGAACCCGTGTTCTTGTGTGCAATGTGCCGGCTTCGTTAAGGTACAGACATATGCTGCAGGTCAGTACTGAAACACCGTACTTTAGGCTTCTCTGATTCGCGCGCATCTGTAGAACACCGCCGGCTCTGACACTGTGTGCACGGTGTTTTGGGACACAGCCAGTTCCCGACTTACGAACAGCCGAAGTCGCGACAGAAATCTCCTTAAGGAAATTTCAATTCGAACTGCCACAGAAGTATAATTAAACGTTTATGTCGAAGTACGCTTCGACTGTGCGCACGGTTGACTGTCACAGCGCCCGTTATTGGGACGACATAAAGACTGCTTATTTGCACCCCCTTTGACTTGCTGGCGGGTGTTTGTTTGTTCCACCCCGTTGTGTATTTTAGACTTCTATAACGTATCGTATTCGTGAGGCGGGGTGTGCCCGTATTTAAGGCGAATGAGTCCGACGCTGCTGTCTTGCCCAGTACGGCAATATACTTATTATGATCTGGTTCAAGACACCGTACTGTCTGGTAGGTACGTGTGCACATAATGCGTCCGTCTTCCCTACGTGTGTGCAGTTGATAAATGTAAAGCAGTCCCATTACAGGCCTGGACAGACCCTGAGGGTTCCAGGAGGTTGAGGCTCCCACATTTCCAGACAACCGGCATATGAAGGTGGTAAGGTTGTCAGCCCTACGCACCCGCCGCCTTTACCCCCCAGGAAATATTCCTGGTACTCGTTTCTGTTAGAAGCTGAGTCCACCCCAGGGCCATAGTGCGACCGACAGGTAATGTCAATGAAAAATTCCAATGACACCATCGGGAATCGAACCGCAGTCAGTAACACACTGATATGTGATTGTCAGAGTCAGGAGACCAGGAACTGGAATTCAGAAATAACCAAAACTCTTTAAGTATACGGCCAGAATGCACGAAACGTGATACGCAGTGCAGTAGGTAACTCATATGCAGCAGTGTAGTACGACATGTGTTGTTATAAACAGGACGTTTTTAAGGCAAAGACTGCGACATGCTTTATTGTTCGGGCGTGTGGGTCTGGCCACTTGTTGCTGTAAGAAGTGCCATGCTGCAGTACGTTACCATCACAGGGACTGTTTTCGGAGTCGCATGTAACCGCAGGCGGCTGAACCTTCGTGGTTTCAGTCCTGCTAACGTGTGGGTGGAAGCCGGCGTGTCTTTGTTGTGTGAGCGCGTGCTACAGAATGGCTGACCGGAGGGGATTTGTTCCTTTACATAGTGCTGGCGTATTTATGTATTTTCGTATAATTTTGCCTGTTGTTTCGTGTGGGTGTGAAAACGTGGTCTCTTGACAGGGATGTACGTAAACTGAGGGTGTTCCAGAATAGGGTGCTGAGGAGGATATTTGGACTCCGAGAGACGAGGTGACAGGGGAGTGGAGAAGACTACACGATGAAGACCTTTATGATGTGTACTCATCGCCAAATATTGTTCAAGTGATCAAATCGAGAAGAATGGGATGGGCGGGGCAAGTAGCACGTATGGGAGAAAGGGGAGGTGCGTACGGGATTTTGGTAGGGAGACCTGAGGGAAGGGGATCATTTGTGAGACCTAGGCATAGATGGGAGGATAATATTAAAGTGGATCTTAAAGAATTTGAATGGGGCATGGACTGGATTGAGCTGGCTGAGGATAGGGACAGGTGGCGGGCTGTTGTGAATGCGGTAATGAACCTCCGTGTTCCATAAAATGCGGGGAATTTCTTGACTGGCTGTGGACATGTTGGCTTCAGAAAGAGGACTCTGCTCCACGGAGTTAGTTAGTTAGTTAGTTAGTTAGTTAGTTAGTTAGTTAGTTATCTGTCGTAAAGTCTCTGTGACATTGAATTTGAAGTTACCAAATAATGAACTGGCATGGATATCTGGGCAAGTTATCTTGTCTTGTCGTGTCGTGTCTTGTCTTGTCTTGTCTTGTCTTGCCAGGCACCATTATATACTCGTAATTTGTTTTTAGAATAAATAAAAACTGCGAAAAAAAAGTCTTAACCGACGTCCGATGGTGCGTCGTGCACGTTCCATCAGATGCCAGTGGGTACTGCGGGATTTCGTGTGGGCCTGCGGCTTGGTACGGGGCAACAAACTGAGCCATGTTACGGAAACTGCGTGTTGGACCGGACAGGTACTGACGTTTCGGAAGAATCTGCTGCCCTCATTTCTCATTTTGAAGGTGGAAGCAGGTAAAGGTAAAGTTGTCCCTGTGCACGCCGTGAAGTCATATAGGGGGAGTAGCGGTACAGCTCCACTCATTCTTGACCACGGTGGTAGACGAAGGTGAATGGTCAAATTTGTTCCCGGGAGATAACCCTGGTACCCGCTGGATGAGCCCCAGGGCCGGTGTGGAAGGTTTTGGACAAGAGAAGATCTCTAGCCTCGGCCGGGATTCGAACCCCGGACCGATAGCCCGTAGACAGTGTTAGTACCGAATGTGCAAACGTGGCTGTCCTGAAGGTGGAAGCAGGGGGTTACTCCGAAGTGTTGGTATCTGTTAACCAAAGTAGACGGCTTCAAGTATCAGAAGGCTGTTGGTTTCATGTCACCGGTGCTTGTGTTATTGACGCCTTTCTGACTGTAGAACGAGATCGGAAAATGACCGTTCGTGGTGACTAGGGTGCGGGTGGTTGTTGCGCTGTTTGAGTGCAGTGTGCCCGTATGTCAGTAGTGACTGAGGAAACCCAAGAACAGAGGTCTGCGCTGTCGGGGATCCAGCCGAAAGGCAAACGAAATAGGCGTACCTCCTGAGAACAGGTGGATCCGCGCCCTGTGTAACGTTCAGCTGTCGCTACGTACAGAGGTAAGTTGGCAGTTAAATGCCGCTGTGGTACACAGCAGCAGCTGCGGATGGAATTCTGCCGAAGCTGTGTTTAGATGCGGGGGGACGTAATAAAATTCCTGCTCATTAAGTCGCTTTTGTCGGTTTCAGCAGCCGGTCTGTGTGTCAGTTCATTTCAGCTAATGCAGCTTCCGTGTCGGATAGTTTACAATGCAGGAATTCGGTGCGAATGCATGCCAGGCATGCATATCTGCCACAGCGCTTGATGGTGGTATAGCAGCACAGCCCTTCTGCAAACATGTATCGTGTGTGTAGGAAACAGATGAACTTGTCTGTGCCTAATTAAACACCACGCCACGAGGGCGTATGGAGGGGTGGAGATAAAGCTCCACGTATTCTTAACCACGTTACTAGATGGAGGTGAAAGGGCACTTTCACAGCGCGCTCGCTTTACTCCCTGGAAATCTTAAAGGACCCATTGAACTGCAGTTTGGTGGGCCCTAGCACCGTCTGCGACAGACGAATCAAAGTTAAATTCCCGTCGAGAATTTGTGATTCTTCTGGTGTCCAGCCGGTAGCCTAGTCGCTATAACCTCNTTTTCCAGGTAACATACTGCCCACCCGCCGCCCGGACGGCGACCCGGTGCAGCAGTAAATGCCGCCTTCCACGAAAATCCACTCGCATGCTACTTCGGGCGACGAACCTGTGGCGCGTCTGCCCGAAGTAGCATGCGAGTGGATTTTCGTGGAAGGCGGCATTTACTGCTGCACCGGGTCGCCGTCCGGGCGGCGGGTGGGCAGTATGTTACCTGGAAAAAAATGTGTCACAGTACGTGCAATAAACCGCCGAAACGAGGACAAACCTGTGAAGTCCACGCCTTCCCAGTACAAGGGAAGCTCTGAAAATCTGCCAATCGGATTGAGTGATGGCACTGGATCGTGCTGCTGACACTTCGACAACACTGAGCCTTGTTTTGACTTAAAAAGGAACGTAACGAGTGAAGACAAAGAGAAATAAATACTGCGAAGTGAGCGTCCTATGTCTGCTGTTGTTAACTGGAGTATTGTAAGAAGTAGGTTGTGTCTGTGTTTTGGATCTTATGTTTAACCGTTTAAAGATGCAGCGTATCTGTTTTATATAAGGACTCAGAGCGTACCGCGCTGTAAACACTCTCCACTTCGGTTATAAAAACCAGTCTCTTAATGTTTTATAAGGCAAAAGTTGCTGTTTGTTCTGAGATCCGTACAAAACACATAAACGCAATGTGGGCACCACGTAGAATTTTTTAATGTTAAACCTGGTCGTATGTAAAGTTACCGCTAGGCTTTAAACGGTTAAGCATATTTATGTTAAGCACGTTCTTAGATAAAACAGGATATTAATTCATTTAGTGGAACAGCAGTTGTAAGAACATACACCAAGTAAGCTGTCCGTCTTTCCAGTGCGGTTCGGGTCAACCAGGATCCTGAGGCGTTCATAAAATCCGTGTCGGTCCTGTTAAAGTGTGTAAATCGCAGTATGCTGATCGGAGTGTTGTGATCAGTTAACCTTTCAAAGGAAAGCGTGACTTAATTTATTTATAATTAAACTAACTTAAATATTTGTAAATAACACTGAACTATTTTAGGTTATGGTACGAACCGCGGTTTATCACTTCTAGTTATTTATGTATTACGGCCACAGTGGCATTTTTGTTACTACTGGATTATTGCTTAACAAATTGTGTTGTGTAGATATTGTCTGATTTGAGACAGTGCACATATTAATTTGGTTTAACCCCTTAAAGCCTAGCCGTAACTTTACGTACCATCAGGTTTAACATTAAAAAACTCTACGTGGTGCCCACATTGCGTTTATGTGTTTTGTACGGATCTCAGAACAAACGGCAACTTTNTGGTGCCCACATTGCGTTTATGTGTTTTGTACGGATCTCAGAACAAACAGCAACTCTTGCCTTATAAAACATTAAGAGACTGGTTTTTATAACCGAAGTGGAGAGTGTTTACAGCGCGGTACGCACTGAGTCCCTATATAAAACAGATAGGCTTCGTCTTTAAAGGTTTAAAAAATTCTATATGGTGCCCACATTGCGTTTATGTGTTTTGTACGGATCTCAGAACAAACAGCAACTCTTGCCTTATAAAACATTAAGAGGCTGGTTTTTATAACCGAATTGGAGAGTGTTTACAGCGCGGTACGCACTGAGTCCTTATATAAAACAGATAGGCTTCGCCTTTAAAGGTTTAAAAAATTCTACATGGTGCCCGCATTGCGTTTATGTGTTTTGTACGGATCTCAGAACAAACAGCAATTCTTGCCTTATAAAACATTAAGAGACCGGTTTTTATAACCGAAGTGGAGAGTGTTTACAGCGCGGTACGCACTGAGTCCTTATATGAAACAGATACGCTTCGTCTTTAAAGGGTTAGTCTCTTATAATTTTATAATATAAAGCAAAACGAATATAAGTACATAAAAGTGTAAAGTAAAACACGAACCAGATTTAAAAATCCTGCCTCCTGCGAAGTCTGATTTAAATAATTCGTAAGCGCAGTTGTCTGTCTAAACAGGCTTCCAGAGACTACTGCCAAGTATTTTGCTTCCCCTTTTGGAATGATTTTTCTATGTTAATAACAACAGTATTTAATATTTATAACATTTAATGTCATTTCGTTTGAGATTCTTCAAGGCGGCAGCAGTTCAAGAATTCTTAGTAGTCCCAGCAGCTAATCTGTTTTCCTCCTTGTCACATTTTTCGCGGATCCTCTTTATTACACAATAGTATGGTAAAAACACACGTTGTGTCTGACAACGCCGTGAAGGTATGTGGGGACAGTAGAGGCATACTCCACCCATTCTTAACCTCGGCGCTAGATGGAGGTGAGTGGTCAACATCACGCCCTGGCCGCTTGACCTCCAGGCAAGAACCCGGTAGCTGTTGAATATGAGGCTGGATGGGCCACAGAACCAGTCCTGGACGTTTCGGAGGAAAATCATTGCCCATGCCAGGATTCGAACCAGGACCGCCCACCCGTAATCTAAAGATTGTAGTACTAACCACAGTTATAATAGCGATAAAAGACTCCAGTACCCCATTTTGGGTACTCGAAATTCTTATGTGAACTCAAAAAGCATTTCTCCGCAAAATATCTACAGTCCACGCAAGCGCTCGGAAAGTTTGTCTGTCCGAATGCAGGAGATGGCCTAGTGCGCATGCCCGTTACAGTATGCGGCGAACTCTTGAGATGGTCCTGTGCAAGTAGTTGAATGTTCCGTGTCACACTTCTAATGCATTAGATGACAAAAGCGGGGTGCCCTGCTGGCCGTCATCTCTGGGTATTGTGTACTGAGTGTCTGTGTAAGGTTGCTGACCGAGTTTCACGCGTGTCTGTGCTCATGTAAGTCCGTCACAGACTGATCTGAGCTGTTATTCTGAAATTTGCCTGAAGAGACAGAGGAAAGCCACGATAAACCGTATTCAGGATGGCCAGTCTGCGGACCGAGCGATAGTTGAACCTTTCGAGTATCAGGCAGCAGTACTGCCAACCTAACCGCGATGTTCGGGCACTCGGGGTACATAACGTAACATAACATAACGCAACAAACATAACATAGCTATAGTGTATAGGATTTCTGGGGACAGCCAGCTGTTTACTGCAGCATGCGGTTATTCGGGGACTTCCCGTGTGCGGCTGTGTTGTCACCTGACCTCCCACGTGACACTCAGTAGCTGGGAATACAAGTGGGTGCAGAATTGGCACAAGGTTCAGAGACATGGTGCGCGGAGCGCATTCAAACCCTCACTGATTTTCCTCACTCGTGTAACTCGAATTGCTGCGTTTGATACTGTAACATTGCAGGTACGGAACAAGACGTCGACATTGTTTTGTAGCAGACTGCGGGGGAGGCGGGGGGGGGGGGGGAGAATAAATGTGTTGCTTTTTTGAGAGGACGGTCTGAGACAAATGCTGGATGTCGACCCTTTGGGAATCCAGGAAATTTCCCAAGGGATCAGGGAGCTTGAGGAAGGAAAATTGATATTTATGTTAGTACGTAAATGCGGAAAGGTAATGGGAACAAGTGGAGCCGAGCAATAAAGACTCCATGTATATCGCAGTTGCTCGAACTACAGGGTGTTCACAATATCTCAGTTGCTCGAACTACAGGGTGTTCACAGAGTTACTGCTGGGAAATGCGTATTTGACAGCCAGCTTTCAAGTATTCTGACGGTGATGTGTTTGTACAAGATGTTCTGACCCATACTGTCGACATTGTTAGTCATTGTCAGTAGTCAAATAAGACAGCACTGGGTCCAACAAGGTGCACTGTGTTGTCCCCAGATGTTTTATATTGCACTACCATGTTGAACAATTCTGCATGTTTCGGTCCCTTATGGGATCTTCATCAGGGATTCATAACAAAAAACACTGCACATAACCCAACTTGCAATCCAGATACACAGTAAAAAGATGTAAAAAGTTGGTCAGATAAAATGTAGGCGTTTGTTGTATAATGGATCCCGATATACTGGAAATAAATGCTAAGATACATTAAATTAATTAAAATACAAACACAAATTAACATTTAAAAGAAACAAATGTAAAGATATGCTATCTGGATTGCGTGTGCATTTCTGCATGTCTGTGAGATGTTACTTTGATATGAATCCCTGATAGTAAAGGTAAAGCAGTCCCATTACAGGCCTGGACAGGCCTTTAGGGTTCCAGGAGGTTGAGGCTCCCAGATTTCTAGACAGTTGGCACATGAAGGTGCTAAGGTTGTCAGCCCTAGGCACCGGCCGAGTTGAGCCCCCAGGAAATATTCCTGGTAGTCATTTCTGATAGAGGCTGAGTCGACCCCAGGGCCATAGTGCGACCGACAGGATTATGTCAATGAAGAATTCCAATCACTCCATCGGGAATCGAACCCGCGACCTTCCTGTTTGTAGCGAAGTGCTTCAACCAGCTGCTCCACCGCGGTAGGTAAACAAGTTGTGGCGTCATTTTCTCTGAAGATAATCCGTTATTGTAATCATCTGGGTCGAGACGACGCGTGTCCTGATGAAAGTTTGCCGACGTTTCAGTGTCTTCAGAGTGGGTTGTCTGTTCTGAACATAGATTCTTTCGAAACGTCTGAAGGTTTCAGGTCGCACGGAGTCGCAGACCAGAACACAGTCTTTGGCACAGTAAGAGCCAGGAAAACCGCAGACCTCACGTGCGTGTAGACTATATATATATAATCGTTTTGAGGTGGGAGACGTGCTGGCAGCGTTCTTTCCCAAACTCAAAGACCTATACTGTAATTTTTAAAACGTTTGACGTCATTATGCAGGCTAGCATAGGACAAAAGTTTCCGTACACGTAAGTTCCTGCACGTGTGTAAAGAATTCAAGTCGAAGTGCAATGCGAGACTGTATTGTTTGGTAAAACCTTTGCTAGTTTAGCAGCAGGCTCGGTATTGCTGTGCTCACAGGAGTCACGGTGACTGAACCCTTTAAAGCCGAAGCGTATCTGTTTTATATAAGGCCTCAGTGCGTACCGCGCTGTAAACACTCTCCACTTCGGTTATAAAAACCAGTCTCTTAATGTTTTATAAGGCAAAAGTTGCTGTTTGTTCTGAGATCCGTACAAAACACATAAACGCAATGTGGGCACCACGTAGAATTTTTTAATGTTAAACCTGTTGGTACGTAAAGTTACCGCTAGGCTTTAAACGGTTAAAGATGAAGCGTATATGTTTTATATAAGGACTCAGTGCGTACCGCGCTGTAAACACTCTCCACTTCGGTTATAAAAACCAGTCTCTTAATGTTTTATAAGGCAAAAGTTGCTGTTTGTTCTGAGATCTGTACAAAACACGTAAACGCAATGTGGGCACCACGTAGAATTTTTTAATATTAAACCTGTTGGTACGTAAAGTTACCGCTAGGCTTGAAACGGTTAAAGACGAAGCGTATATGTTTTATATAAGGCCTCAGTGCGTACCGCGCTGTAAACACTCTCCACTTCGGTTATAAAAACCAGTCTCTTAATGTTTTATAAGGCAAAAGTTGCTGTTTGTTCTGAGATCCGTACAAAACACATAAACGCAATGTGGGCACCACGTAGAATTTTTTAATGTTAAACCTGTTGGTACGTAAAGTTACCGCAAGGCTTTAAACGGTTAAAGACGAAGCGTATATGTTTTATATAAGGACTCAGTGCGTACCGCGCTGTAAACACTCTCCACTTCGCTTATAAAAACCAGTCTCTTAATGTTTTATAAGGCAAAAGTTACTGTTTGTTCTGAGATCCGTACAAAACACATAAACGCAATGTGGGCACCACGTGGAATTTTTTAATGTTAAACCTGGCGGTACGTAAAGTTACCGCTAGACTTTAAAAGGTTAAGCGCCATTGCTGCTGTAGTGTGGCATCGTAGTGTAACTCTGGAAGACAGCGGAGCCAGTAAGTGTGTTGGGAAGGAGCCGCTATTGGGGATGTTACTTGATGTTCAGTTGCTGCGGTGTACTTTTTAGGCACGTTCTTAAAATTGCGAAAAGTGACTATTAACTTCGTCATGTCTGTCCGTCCGTCAGTCCGACCGCATGGAACACCTCGGCTCCTACTGGACGGATTTTTATGAAATTTGGTATCTGAGAATTTTCGAAAATTGTCGAGGAAGTTCAAGTTTCCTTAACCTTTTAAAGCCTAGCGGTAACTTTACGTAGCACCAGGTTTAGCATTAAAAAATTCTACGTGGTGCCCACATTGCGTTTGTGTGTTTTGTACGGATCTCAGAACAAACAGCAACTTTTGCCTTATAAAACATTAAGAGACTGGTTTTTATAACTGAAGTGGAGAGTGTTTACAGCGCGGTACGCACTGAGTCCTTACATAAAACAGATACGCTTCGTCTTTAAAGGGTTAAAATATAAGAAGAATAACGGGCACTTTATGTGAAGGCGTATATACATTTATGATAATATCTCTCTGAATTCTTCTTTCAGTGAGAAATGTTTCAAAGTTGTAGAGAAATGGAAACACATTTTATGTTCAGTAACTTATTTTTCCGAAAATCGTGCCGTTTATCAGATAATGTGGAAAAGTCTTTAGAGTCAGACAGGACACAGATGACAATATAATACGGCGCATGTGCTTTGCATTCTGTATAACTAAGGCTACAGACACACACCCATGATATTTAATACGTATCGCTTTTCTCTGGCAGCAGTGGTAACGCGAACGCGCCACAGTGTTACGTTATGCATAAATTGCCTCTCTTGTTTTCTGCGTCCACAGCGGCGAATAACTAGTCCACATGAGGTGACTGAAGTCCATTGTCCCAGTCAGTACGGACGTTGCTGTAATGAACGGTGGGTGTTATTGCTGTGTAATGACTGACGCCCTCAACGGTGTTTCTTGGAAACCTCAGTTCCTGTATAAATTTTCATCCTTCTGTGGAACCCGCAGTTTGATGCCACTGGTGTCTGTCCCAGTTCTGACCCTGAGCCCCCATTTCTTTCGGACCCAGTTTAATTTTTTCTCTCCTACATTGACTGCCCAGTGACCTCTTCACGTCGGGTTTATAGAGTAAAATTTTGTATGCATTTCTGATCTTTTGCATGCTACATGCCGCGCCATCCCGTCCAACTAATTTGATACAGACTCTAATGAATGTAATGAAGAGAAGTGAGCACACGTTTTCTCATTACGTAGATGTCTCCCAGTTTCCTGTTTGCAGCCCAACTGTTGCGCTCAGCGCCGTTCTGACATCCACACAAAATACATAGCAGCTGACCGAATTGGTTTAGTTCCAGATACAAACGTGGCGTTGCTGTGATTTTGTTACGGTTGTTTGTACACACAGAGGCAGAATCACTGTCGGGGTCGTGCATGTTCAGCATACCTGTGTTTTGACGGGATAAACTAGGCATGGAAAAAATGAAATTCCGTATCAGGAGTTGATTGTTCGGATTGTCATTTGTTAAGCACCGTGCCGTACCTGCGTCGTGTGTTGGGCGACAGACACCTGGGTTTGTTTGTACACGTATATTCAAGTTGATTTATTTTAAAAATGCTTGCAAGTCTCGGGCTTGCTCTGTGCAGGTGTTCCATTCACTGACGCGAGTAGCGAGTTAACCAGTGGCAGGTTTCAGTAGCGGTCCCGCTGACTCTCAGGAACGGATCACCCGATGTGTTTCTGTTGCGAAGACTGCAGCTGCTTGTGCAGGTTTAGAAGTCGGTGTTGCTGCCAGGTGTACAGGGGCAAAGTATTCCGCGTGTCATAGCTTGTTGTATTAACGACGCTGTATGAACTGACAGGTTGGTATAGCACCGTGTGACAGAAGTTGTGTACACACACACACACACACACACACACACACACACACACACACACACACACACATGCGTAGATAGATAGATAAATAGATAGATAGGTAGTACACATATGCGTAGGTAGGTAGCTAGGTAGGTAGTAGGTAGGTAGGTAGATAGGTAGATAGATAGATAGATAGATACATACATACATACATACATACATACATACATACATACATAATACATAGCCTAATATTACATACATACGTACATACATACATACATAATACATAGCCTAATATTACATACATAATACATACATACATACATAATACATAGCCTAATATTACATACGTATCCTACATACACATCATTCATTTATTCATTCATTCATTCATCCACCCATCCATCCATTCGTCCATCCATGCGTGCATTCATTTATCGATCCATTCATTCATTTATTCACTTAGTCTCTCACCATTTATTCATTCATCCGTCCATTCACTCATTCATTCATTCATCCATCCATCCATCCATCCACGCATGCATTCATTTATTCATTCACTCATTCATTCATTCATCCATCGATTCATTCATGGACTTTTTCGTTCACTCATTTATTCACCCATTCATTCATCCATCGATCCATGCATCCATTCAGTTATTCGTTTACTGGATGACCGTGGCTGTTGTTAGCGCCTGCGCAGTGTTAGCTGTACCGACGCGTACAGTGCACGGAGGCTGGACACACACTGCTCAGTGGAAGTGCCGTTATTAAAGAACGAAAGCGGCCTGACTGAATTAGTTCGTAAGACAACGGCAGTCTGGAGAGAGGCGGGACCGTTCGTGTCTCTAGCCGCAATAAATTCCGTGAACCGTACACTCTGACACTTGCATTGAAGCTGCTTTCTATATGGGCGTGTGCAGTGCTGCATTATATTGTATTGCTGGTTGGCTATTCTGTGTATTCGGAGTGACAGGGCAGTGGGGTCATTAGTGGTGCCCACTGACGTATAATTTGAAGTCGCCGTAATAAATACGTGCAGTCTGATAAGGCTCAGAACAGGACGGGTTGTGGACCGCGTAATAAAGCAGCGCGCTGTTGCCAGATACTGAAGTGGAATGCTTGCTGCTGAACGGTAAATACACGCACTGATTTGACTTCGAAGTTGTATCAGTCTTACCTCGTTAATACCAGACCGCCCCTTAGCCATCTGTTAATGCTAATGGAAAAGGTTATTTTGCTCTGCATGACCACCCTATCTTTAGCATCGCTGCATGCGATTCTGGACAATACAGTCGATATTGCTGAAAGCCTTTTAACATGCAGACTCTATATCACAACTTTTTGTCAATTACTGTATTTCTACTGCAAGTGCGTGTCGTATTGTTTGCTTACCCGTTCTTGCTTATATGATTTCTACACTATAAAGTTGTCCTTATACACGCCTTGAAGTCATATAGGAGGAATGGAGGTATAGCTCCACACATTCTTAATCTCGACACTAGATGGAGATCAGTGCTCAGCCGCACGTTCTGACTTTTACTCCTGGGAAAGAGCGTCCGGTTCGCATTCGTTAGGAAGCTAGGTTGGCCCCGGGAAGCGGTCTGGAAGTTTTGGGGCAAAGGGTAAATAACCCGCCCGGGATATCGAATCCCGGACCGTTCACCCCACGGCCTTGTCATTGTACTGTCTAGGCTATGCCGGCTCCTGATTCTTGTGTAGACGGAAATACAAACCGGCGGTGCCTGACACCTGCAGTATAGCAGCAGCCGCCCATTTTGAGACAGCCGACAGCTCTCGTACCAAAGGGGCGTACTTTCGGATCCCGTTTTTTGGTGTGAACATTTGCTGTGCCCCCTGCTTTGCTGTCCCCATTTAGTATAAACATGTGGCTCTAGATATGACTTGGCATTGTTATGTATACGCGCATGCCGTATTCTGTCTTACCCTTTTAAAGCCTAGCGGTAACTTTACGTACCGCCAGGTTTAACATTAAAAAATTCTACGTGGTGCCCACATTGCGTTTATGTGTTTTGTACGGATCTCAGAACAAACAGCAACTTTTGCCTTATAAAACATTAAGAGACTGGTTTTTATAACCGAAGTGGAGAGTGTTTACAGCGCGGTACGCACTGAGTCCTTATATAAAACAGATACGCTTCGTCTTTAAAGGGTTAAACTGGTGGGTAGGCCTGCACTTTGCAGCAGCAGCAGCAGCAGCAGCAGCAACAACAACAACAACAACAACAACAACAACAACAACAACAGAGTAGCTGTTTTAGCTGTGTTCTGTCTCAGTGGATTGTTCTGTGCTGTTTTCGTTACGATCTTTGGAGGAGGCGCCGATGGGACAGTCGTCCGCCTTGTGACGAGTGTTGCAGCGTCTGGCAGTCTGCACGCACACTGCCAGACGCTGTTCGATCGTCGCAGCAATCTGCATTCGGCTACTTCTCGGTTCGATGCTCAAATCCAGGCAAAATCCTGATAACGTACTTTGAAGCATGGCCGCGGTCGTTTCCTTCCCTGACCCTGGCACTTCACTTCCCGCTCACTTTTCTTCGGCAGTACATTCCGTACTGTGAAGCTAACAGAGTGCCGTTCCTGCACTCAGAATCAAGAATATTTCTAAAATATATAAAATATATAAAAATTGTGTGTATATGAAATATAATACATGTCTGTGTCCAAACGTCAGTCTCGACCCACTTGCAGTTGTTTGTGGGATGAAACCGCTGGCTGCAGCATTTCAAGTGATTCACCGTGTGGCCTGCTGTGTACTGGAAAGTACATCTGTTTATACTACATCTCGGATATAGCGTCATATATTCTGCGATACCAATTTATTCTTCGCTCGTCACCATACATTTTCACTCCTCGGTTGTAAAAACACACGACTGAAAATTTTGTGTCGTTCTGAAAATTTTGTATCGTTCTAGACACAAAATTTTGTATCGTTCTAGACACAAAATTTTCAGTCGTTTTCATGACGTTATAACTGAGTTCGACTGTAATGCTAAATGTTCATAATACTGCATAATCTTACATATCTACGGCTGGCTGTGTAGAGTTCGTTTCCTCAGTGCTTTTCCATGCACATGCAGCGCCGATTCATCCTGTACGACTGCTGTTGTCCAAAGCAGCCGCGAATTTTGTAGGATTGCCGTGAATAGAGGTGCGGATTAAGGCTGAATATTGCATGAACGAATCACTGCTGCTAAAGGCTCACGTATCAGGTGTATTGATTTTCCCCCCACAGACACGCAACGTGGAAACCAGGGGCATTCTGGTACAGCGTTATTTTTAAAAGCACCAGGTTTTTCCTGTTCCAAAAATAAACAGAGGGATTCTCAAGAAGTGCTGAGAACTTTCCTGAGTATTACTGTCTGAGTAGCTAACAAAGTAACTGTACGTAGCAAAGCTTGCTTTTGAACAAGCTGACACTCAGATATTTCTGTACCTGTTTGTGGGACCAGGAGGTATCGGTTTTGCTAAAAAGTATGAACACGGGTGAAACAAGTTTCACTGTTGTGACTGCCAGGTTGTTGGTTGAATTAGCCAGCTGGGCTGTGATTGTGATGCAGGAATAGCCTCGTAACGTCGCACGTATCGGAGATGTGGTTTTGTTTCTTCTTTGCGCTGTGTGGCTGAAGTGATCGTGTCTGTCCGTCCGTGCGTCCATTTTTAGGCGCATACGCAAAATTGCGAAAAGCGACCATCAGCTTTGCCATGTCTGTCCGTCCGTCTACATGGGACAACACGGGTCCCACTGAAATGATTTTCATGACATTTGATATCTGAGTATTTTTCGAAAATCTATTGAGAAAATTCAAGTTTCATTCAAACTTGACAAGAATAAGAGGTACTTTACATGAAGACCTATGCACATTTATGATAATATCTCGCTCTGTTCTTAGAACGAGAAATGTTTCAGGCAAAAGTCGTACGGAAAATCAAAACCCGCACTTTATATTCAATAACATTTTTTCCGAAAATCGTGTCGTATGTGATATGATATGCAAAAACATCGTAGAGACAGACAGACCACAGATGACAATATAATACGGCGCATGCGCTTTGCATGCTGGATAATTAAGGCTACAGACACACGCACTCATAATATGTAATACTGCTTGTCCACGGCAGCAGTGGTTACGCGAACGCGCCTTATTGTTGTTATACCAACATCGCCTGCCTGTCTTTCCATATACTAACTTTGTGTAACTCACTGTCATGGATCGGGTAGTATGGAGTAATCAGACCAACGGTGATAATACGAGCGGGGCTTGAGGCCCCTAGTGGGGCAGAACAGCCGCCTTGGCGTGTGACGTCGAGCTGCTGCAGCCTTCTTCTGTGGTATGGTTCGCTTAGCGGCGCTGCCAGTGTGTCAGGCTATAATTAGCTTCTTACGGTGTGCAGACGGTAGGTTCGAGTGGAAGCACACACAGAAAGAGCTGACCGTGTGTCCACATCCCGCCAGCAGGATGCAGGACAAAGGGACAGCATAACAACCGCTGACAGATCCTCTGAAAATGTGGCAAAATTTAAAAACATTTGGGACTGATGGGGATCAGAACTGCAAGCATAAAGACCGTACCAGCAGGTTAGTTTCCGGGAACACTTGCTGCCGTCCGTTCGAGAATCCCTAGTGAAACACACAAAGACTGGAACTTAGAAGTTTGTAATTTTGTCTGTTGCATTGTGGGGGTGTGGTATGTAGTGTCACATTAACCTTTTAAAGCCTAGCGGTAACTTTACATACGACCAGGTTTAACATTAAAAAATTCTACGTGGTGCCCACATTGCGTTTATGTGTTCTGTACGGATCTCAGAACAAACAGCAACTTTTGCCTTATAAAACATTAAGAGACTGGTTTTTATAACGGAAGTGGAGAGTGTTTACAGCGCGGTAATAGATAAGCTTCGTCTTTAAAGGGTTAAGGGAAGCCCGAGACCAGCGGAGTCGAACCCTGGTGCCCGGGAACCAGTCCACAATAACGGTTGTGGCCCTTTGCCCCGCCCCCAAAAGTTGGACACCCCTGCCCTGTACTGAGGATTTCGAGAAGAGGATGGTAAAGGAAAATACGCTTATGGGGGAAAAGTAACAAAATGGCGGAAAATTTACCTAATGGGGACACCCATGACTTGTGCTCTTCGCGAAAAGTTGCTGTACCGAATGATGGATGATGAGGTGGCTGAACATGTGGCACGCATGGTATATATATATATATATATATATATAGATGCACTGTTTATTTTACAAAGGTGGGAGGGTGAAATGAAATTGGATGTTAAAGAAGTAACATAGGAGAGTGTGGATTGAATTTATTGGCTCAGAATTAGAAACCGGTGGCGGTCTGTTGTGAACGCGGTGATGAACGCGCTGGTTGCATGAAATGTGGGGAATTTATTGACTAGCTGACAAACTCTTTGCTTCTCAAAGATGAGTCTGCAGCATGAAGACGGAATGTTGGGGGACTGACGGATGGCAGAGGTGTGCAAGGTCTAGGCTGTGCCTTCCATTTGCTTCAGAGACTGAAGAATAGCACGGAATACGTAATTTAGGGTTAACCGGTGTACCGAACGCGATCTGTCCCCAATGCAAGTATATGGCGTCATTGCCCTGCCCAGCTTGCTCTGTACCGCGCGCCGTGCTAACTTTAATCTGTTACTTCAGCCTGACGTCATATTGGAAAACGTCGTTGTGTTCATGCGACAAGAAACACGTGGATTAGGAACGAACAATTGAATTACGAATCTGATTGCAGAACGAGAGAAATAAATGGCAGTTTTGCGTGCAAATGTCATAGGAAATTGGTAGGAACACGTACAGAGGCGAAACTCAGGAACTTGCATGCTGCGTGTTAGACTCCGAGGGCTTGAAAACACACCTTAACACGGCTGATTAGAAACTCGTTAAATTTCTTTCAGCAAACAGTATGGGCTTTCTTGCTACAGGGTGTAATAAAAGAAAGTGTCTCACGCGGTAGCTGATGTGTACTGTTAAGTTCAACAACAGTGCAGTGTGGTCCATATGTTACACTTACACACCCAACAGAATGCACGTAAGTTAACAGACGTACACTTACATTGTCATATGTATGGCCCTGCAGTCCATGCGCCTGGGTTAGCCGTCTTCAGGGACAGTAGGGAGCGTGTGTGAACACAGAAATACGTTGCTGCCAGTGTGTAGCACACACAAGTACGTTGCTGCCAGTGTGTAGCAAACAGAAGTACTAGGCCTTGGAACAGGGGAACAGCAAATTTTATAAAAGTGTATTTTCACTTGTTAACCTTTTAAAGCCTAGCGGTAACTTTACGTACCGCCAGATTTAACATTAAAAAATTCTACATGGTGCCCACATTGCGTTTATGTGTTTTGTGTGGGTCTCAGAACAAACAGCAACTTTTGCCTTATAAAACATTACGAGATTGGTTTTTATAACCGAAGTGGAGAGTGTTTACAGCGCGGTACGCACTGAGTCCTTATAGAAAACAGATACGCTTCGTCTTTAACCTTCTAAAGCCTAGCTGTAACTTTACATACCGCCAGGTTTAACATTAAAAATTTCTACGTGGTGCCCACATTGCGTTTATGTGTTTTGTACGGATCTCAGAACAAACAGCAACTTTTGCCTTATAAAACATTAAGAGACTGGTTTTTATAACTGAAGTGG
Organism: Coptotermes formosanus; assembly: GCA_013340265.1. Taxonomy (NCBI): domain Eukaryota; kingdom Metazoa; phylum Arthropoda; class Insecta; order Blattodea; family Rhinotermitidae; genus Coptotermes; species Coptotermes formosanus. Next base: position 62,680 of record BLKM01000163.1, on the reverse strand, counting down.
AGAGTGTTTACAGCGCGGTACGCACTGAGTCCTTATATAAAACAGATAGGCTTCGTCTTTAAAGGGTTAAAATGCGTGGTGTGGAATGTGCGGTGCTTCTGTGAAAACGCGTCAGTTAAGTTCCTCATTCCAATGTAGACGTGTGTTGTAAAGTGGTATTGCGTGAAACCTGCCAAGCAGTGGTAAGATGTGTAAACAGCAATGTTATGTAACGTGTCAGTGCGTTAGTTGATCTCCCTTAAACGCGAATCGTGGTAGACATTTGGAAAGAGTTGGCATGTAATATTTATATGTCGTTTCTTTTCATAGATGTCCACAGAATGAATGATTCAATTGCGTCTGTTATTCTGTGCAGTCACTGAACCGGACATAAATCGTGGCAATTTCCAGCCTGCGTTTTATAATAATTTGCATTTTATCGCCATAGTGTGATTTATCACTGTCCTGTTAGCTCGTATGCAAATTAGTGCCTCGTTCGACAAAATGAGCCAGTTAAAAATGTTAATGATTGATGTAAATTAATTTATAATTGATTTTTGTGTGTGGTGTGTTCCCGGATGATAGGGAAGGATAAATCAGGCACACATGATGTTTTGGAAATTTAACGGAAGGCTAGGTTAGCAGAGGCATTGTTTTGCAAACTTACGGAAGGCTAGGTTAGCAGAGGCATTGTTTTGCAAACTTACGGAAGGCTAGGTTAGCAGAGGCATTGTTTTGGAAACTTACGGAAGGATAGGTTAACAGAGGCATTGTTTTGGAAACTTACGGAAGGATAGGTTAGCAGAGGCATTGTTTTGCAAACTTACGGAAGGATAGGTTAGCAGAGGCATTGTTTTGGAAACTTACGGAAGGATAGGTTAGCAGAGACATTGTTTTGGAAACTTACGGAAGGATAGGTTAGCAGAGGCATTGTTTTGGAAACTTACGGAAGGATAGGTTAGCAGAGGCATTGTTTTGGAAACTTACGAAAGGATAGGTTAGCAGAGGCATTGTTTTGGAAACTTACGGAAGGCTAGGTTAGCAGAGGCATTTTTTTGGAAACTTACGGAAGGATAGGTTAGCAGAGGTATTGTTTTGGAAACTTACGGAAGGATAGGTTAACAGAGGCATTGTTTTGGAAACTTACGGAAGGCTAGGTTAGCAAAGGCATTGTTTTGGAAACTTACGGAAGGATAGGTTAACAGAGGCATTGTTTTGGAAACTTACGGAAGACTAGGTTAGCAGAGGCATTGTTTTGCAAACTTACGGAAGGATAAGTGAGGCAGACACGGTGTTTTAGAAGGTGTATTCGAAGAGTCTCTTGTTAATTGTACTGATGACTGATCTTCAACCCCGTCTTTCTCCTTTCTTTTTCTTCCACACGCATCTGTTTGATGCTCCAGGTTAGGCCTACTGTTAGTGTTGCGTTTTGACCTAGTGACCTCTGTTTGAATGCAGACTGCCTTTCTTTAGTTCGCATAACGACTGCTGGCCTGGCGTTTGTCAGGGCATCTGAAGGCGTCTGACGTCACGGCTGAACGTTTGACGGCGAAGTTTTACAGTGTGAGCTTGTGACACCGTACAGTCTGGTAGGTTGGTGGGTACGCTACCAACGTTTCGGAGGAGTATACTGCCTCCTTCTTCAGATGAATCTGCCTCCGACTCATTGGTACGCACGTAGCAGATTGTGCGGTGACGTCACAAGATTTCAATGTGAATGTCTTACCCAAGGTTTGTAGAACGTTTGTTTAGAACGAAGGCTAGTCTGTAGCCATTTCTGCTTGTAGAGTGAATTTGTAACCCAGTTCTTAAGAGAGTTGTTAGAATGCAGTTGGCGGGGAGGGGGCAGTGGACAATTTCGTACGTCGGCACTTGTAGGTGCGACTGTTAATAACAACCATAGTTGTTGGCTTGTGATGCAAACGGAACCAGCAAACGACTGGTGTCACATTTCTCTGTTACCGGCAGCCACATGGACAGTGGACTGAGAAATGTCCTGTTTGGCAGTACTTTTTGGCTTGGTTTGTACTTTGAACTGTTGTGGTTCATTTTTGTTCTAAGTGCTTGTAAAACTGGACTTTTGTATGATAATATATCGCAGCTGTTTAGCTTGAATCCTAAATTAATTAGTGAAACGGATTTATAACAACAGTGGAATGTATTATTAACACCTGTAACCGTTTTGTGAGGATTAAAGGACGGAACATTACGTCAGCAGATGTGTTATGCGGGAACAGATACTGTTTTCTCTGATTTTCAAGTAATGCCCCAAGTTTGAGTTTTCCCTTCAGTTGCTGCCTGCAACGAAACAAGCTTCGCACTTCCTGTAACCGATCCATTGCGGTGGCCAGGTAACCGAAAATTTATCGCGTGTCTCAGCTTCCATTCAAAACCTAAACATGTCTCAAGCCTCTGGTCCTGAAGGAAGGACACTGGCAGACATTTTGAAACTGCCTAAATTGGCCCAGTCCTTGCTGCCCAGCAGCATTTCTAAGCATCAGCTTCGAGTGCACAAGAACTTAAGTGGGGTCACGTATGATTAGGGTAATGCAGTAAAAGAATCTGAGGTGGGCTTGTCATGTTGATGGGATGGGGAGACGAGAAATACATACAGAATTTTACTGGGGATGTCTCTTCGAAAATGGGTCCTTGGAAATCCGAGGCAAGGAGAGGATAGCTTTAAGACTTGACGGGGATGGAAGGCGACGTTAATGAAAAACCACGTCCCCTGGCTGATGGCGGTGTTGGGAGTGTTTGAACGGTTTGGTTTTGCCATAGTTCAGTTAGTTGGGTAGTTCGGGTGGAATTGGGCGTGCGGCCAGTCGCCACTTCGGGGGATTCTCCTTGCATTCATTGTTGCCAGTAACGTGGGGCCGTGATTAGTAGCACGTGACCGGAAGTGAGCTTTCCTGTGACCTGAGGTTCGAACTTGGTGTGCAGGGCAGTGGGCCGGGGGCCCGCCTATACTGCACTGTACAGTCATCCCGAAGTCTGTTTACAAACAGCAGTATAAGCATTGTGCTTTTCTGTTGAAGGCTGAAGAGGTTTGACATGGTGTCATATTAACCTTTTAAAGCCTAGCGGTAACTCTACATACCGCCAGGTTTAAGATTAAAAAATTCTACGTGGTGCCCACATTGCGTTTATGTGTTTTGTACGGATCTCAGAACAAACAGCAACTTTTGCCTTATAAAACATTAAGAGATTGGTTTTTAAAACCGAAGTGGAGAGTGTTTACAGCGCGGTACGCACTGAGTCCTTATATAAAACAGATACGCTTCGCCTTTAAAGGGTTAACCCTTTAAAGCCCAGCAATTTAACATTCACAAATTCTACGTTCTGCCCACACAGTGTATTTATGTGTTTTTTGTGGATCTCAGAACAAACAGCGATTCTTTCCCTATACAGCATTAACTGACTGGATTTTATAACCAAGACGAAGCGTGTTTACTGCACGATACTGACTGAGTCTTTAACATACACAAATTCTACGTTCTGCCCACATAGCTTATTTATGTGTTTTATGTGGATCTCAGAACAAACAGCGATTATTTCCCTATACAGCATTAACTGACTGGTTTTTATAACCAAGACGGAGTGTTTACTGCGCGGTACGGACTGAGTCTTTAACATACACAAATTCTACGTTCTGCCCACACAGCGTATTTATGTGTTTTGTGTGGATCTCAGAACAAACAGCGATTATTTCCCTATACAGCATTAACTGACTGTTTTTTATAACCGAGACGGAGTGTGTTTACTGCGCGGTACGGGCTGGGTCTTTAAATATAATTCAAGTTAAGTTTGGTCTTCAAAAAGTTAAAATAACAAGCACTAACACCACCATTCCTTCGACATTATCAGATTTGTTTAAATTACCATACGCTACGAATCGAATCCTTATCGATTGCTTCAAATCAGCTTGTCACAGAATGTTGGCACTATGATTAGCCATTTAAACCTCAGCTGTTACTGTTCGCGTTGAGTGTACACTCGTAACTGGACGTGTCTTATGATTATTGAGATAGCAGTAACCCCCCCCCCCCCCCAATCAGCGTTAATCTGTTCGTCTTCGTAATGGAGACACAGTCCGTTCTCTGTGGGTTGGGAATGCAATTTATAAATACGGGTTACTTGAATTTAATTTTCAGAAGCATTGCGTATAAGAGCCCATCACTGTGAACAGCGTTTATTGTAATCGGGTTTTGAAGTGGTGAATGCAAGAATGTGTAACAAAATATGGCAGACAGTTTACGTGTGCAGTGTGGCAGTCCTTCTGTGGTGTGACCAGCGTGACTGCAGCGAATTTTTGCCCTCATCAAGGCTAGTGACGTACGTAAAGTTGCGAAGAAGGCGTTTCGGAACCTGTGTAGTTCAAACAGTAACACAACTTTCCCCTTTGCTGCGGGCTGAATATTTTATGGACTGTGACGTGAAGGTATTGTATTTTCCTTGCAGATCTATAATTGGGAAACCGAGTTTGCGGATATGCCGAGAGTACGCATTGCATACTTTGTGCAATGCTAGACAACAACATAACGAATTTGCTCAATTGTATTGTTTCTGTCCCTGTCACACGTGTTAAACTTTTAAAGCCTAGCGGTAACTTTACATACGACCAGGTTTAACATTAAAAAATTCTACGTGGTGCCCACATTGCGTTTATGTGTTTTGTACGGATCTCAGAACAAACAGCAACTTTTGCCTTATAAAACATTAAGAGACTGGTTTTTATAACCGAGGTGGAGAGTGTTTACAGCGCGGTACGCACTGAGTCCTTATATAAAACAGACACACTTCGTCTTTAAAGGGTTAAAGAGAGCGGGCTCGCATGATCAAAAAGCGTTTTGTGACGTGCTACACAGCAAATGGATACATAACTGCGACTTTAAACCACTGGCTGTGTTGCGTGTGACGTAGCAAACCCCAACTGGGGCGAAAGAATATAGCGCTGTTTTCAGATCCTTATAGGCCTGCCGGGAGCGTTGTGGCAGTAGAACGCAGGCCACAGGTAAAGCGTACAGTGGACACCTTGCCTGTCATCTAATGACACTGCCAATTCTGTGGGATGTTGTCCTCGCTCGTCTGAGGTACGAAATGACCGTGTTGTTGCTGTAAGCTCCTGTGCTAGATTTTGCTCACACTGGGCGGTGTACCATGCGCTACAAAATTATTTTGCCCCCCCTCCCCCCTGTGTCGGTACAAGAGGGCGCGAAAGTAGTGGCTAGTAGAAAAGAGAGGCGCACGGCTTAGCAGAGGTGGAGTGATGCTGTACGGAAGGCAGCGGGAAGTCTTAATCTCCACTCATATTCACTCGTTTTCCAGGGTTTCAGCTTCACTGATTTCACATGTAGCGAAAACGTGATAGAGTGAAACTGCTGTGTGAAGTTTGAATAGCCCAGGACTTGAAGTGCACACAACTGCAACAAAGCTGTAAGCGTGTGTTATTCCTGTTCTCTTTTATAAGTATGAAGAAAGATATGCAAAAATATGGCATTAATTAAGTTTCTTATGCGGTTGGGCGTTTCGTTATATTCAGCCCTGTGGTTTAAAGGCGTTCATTAAGATTGGCCAATTGCGGAACTTGAAACTAAAGGCTAAGAGAGAATAAATAATGCACGAGAACCTTATAAACCCTCCGTGGCAACCTAGACGTGCATTCGCTTGTTTAAGAAAATGTGGATAGAAAGTACTGCCAAATTTTGAATCGCTGTTGTATTCTGAAGAAATGGCGGTTGTTGGGGCTGACATGTCTGCAGTGGTCCTATAAATCAGCCCCCACAGACATGCTGAGGGGAGGCAGAACAAACACGTGTAATTTTCTTACTGAACCAATAGTAGTCGAGGCAAGTTTATTGCACAAGAAAGTGGAACAGAATCGTGAAATGACCATTTACAATGGTACGTGCGTGTTTATCTCACAGGGACTGATCTAACGAGATCAGGTTTCAACACATAAAGAATAACGGTAGACCTCTGAGTTCCTGCCCAGTTTCTGGCTGGTTTATTGTGAGTCCAGTAGAATGAGGCAGTTGTGTGGAACTGTGGGGTTTGGATGTCGGCGGTGTGTGATGTATGGACGGTACTGAAACAGTGGGTTTGCCGAACAGCCTTGCCCATTTCCCTACATTGTACAGTTAAAATAACAGTCTGCAAACCCAATTGTTATTGGCGCATCTAAGTACGGACGCACCAAGCAGGTTTGCTCACGCAGTGACGCTTATGACGTGTATTCGGGAGGTGCCAGGTTTGAACCTGGGCCAGAATAGCGAGTATCCTGAGTTACTTCGTGGGTTTCCTTAGTCCCTACACCGTTCTGGGATAGTACATACCTTCACTTACTACACTACTTCTCGTTGAATTATCAATACTGCCTTTTCGCTAGTGTTAAGTACAGTTGAACCCGGTTATAACAACATCGGTTTATACGACACCTCGTCTGTAGCGTCAGATATGCTGTGGTACCTATTAACCCTTTAAAGACGAAGCGTATCTGTTTTATATAAGGACTCAGTGCGTACCGCGCTGTAAACACTCTCCACTTCGGTTATAAAAACCAGTCTCTTAATGTTTTATAAGGCAAAAGTTGCTGTTTGTTCTGAGATCCGTACAAAACACATAAACGCAATGTGGGCACCACGTGGAATTTTTTAATATTAAACCTGGCGGTACGTAAAGTTACCGCTAGGCTTTAAGAGGTTAAAGGCGGAACGTATCTGTTTTATATAAGGACTCAGTGCGTACCGCGCTGTAAACACTCTCCACTTCGGTTATAAAAACCAGTCTCTTAATATTTTATAAGGCAAAAGTTGCTGTTTGTTCTGAGACCCGTACAAAACACATAAACGCAATGTGGGCACCACGTAGAATTTTTTAATGTTAAACCTGTTGGTACGTAAAGTTACCGCTAGGCTTTAAAAGGCTAAATGAACTTACACTGGAACTGTGTGTTGCGGTAGACCGAGTGGCTTTTCTAATAGCAGAGTGACGGTACGCATTTATCCCATGGTGCAAGTGACGTCACCATGATACACCCGACGCCACTGCCCATGCGTTTGTTACGCTGTGTGCACCATCTGTTTGTTTTCACGCTTTGTCGGCGCTACGACTCCTGGTTGACATTTGCTCAGAGAAAGCTGTCCTCCGCCTGCAGCTATTTTTGGCATAAATCGATTGTCGTCTTAGAAACACACAGACTGTCGTAATGGAGACGAAGCGAATTCCACGCTCACCGAATGTCTGTGTTTACGTAGCCATCCTGCGGGAACTTGTCTCAGGTTCTGTACGGTAAGGATTAAAACTGCAGACCGTTGGCTGCTCATTGGACAACGTTTACATGAAGTTGACGAATATAGCGTGAGAATGTAGCCAAGGTCGCATCCGGGGGGGGGGGGATGCTGTCCGGTTGCAGCCCCCACAAACCACCAAAAAATTAAAATTAAAAAACAAATTTTGTATATATTATGGTATCACAGGTTCTACGTGATTTTTCCTTCAGCCGAAATCAGCCACTGAAATTGGCTGATGACCGGCACATTAGAATTTTGAAAAATAAATTAATAAATAAAAAGACAAGAAGACAGGACACTGTGATCGAGGCACGGAACGTGTAGTTATATTCGTATGTATATAAATGCAGTTGCAGACAGCGTTATGTTGTGCTTACAGCGTGATTTTTAAAACCAGACATAAATTGTATATAGCCTCAGAGTCGT
>BLKM01000163.1:37412-54922 GCA_013340265.1 Coptotermes formosanus | reverse complement strand
AACACATTGTTTTTTGCTTATTTTTGTTGGTCCCCCCCCCCCCCCCCCCCCCCCGCAAGGAAAAATTCTGGGTGCGCGCGTGAATGTAACACTGTTCATATCGTGTGCTTGCGTACACACAGTGATATGTATTGATAACCAACTGGTACACGAATGGTAAAACACAACACTCAAGCACCTTTACACAAACCCCGATGTGTTTGTGTGCCTTAGTGCATTATCTTGAGGGGGCACTACATTTAAAAAAAGCACTTAAATTTTTAAAAACCGTGCTGTGTGTTTTTAAGTGTGTTTTTAAAGTGTTTGTTAAATGTAGCGCTCCCTGAAGGTAATGCATTACGGCATCGAAACATGTTGGGTTTTGTGTAAAGGTGTTTGAGTGTTGGACTTTATCAGTTGTGTACCGGCTGGTTATCAGTACATATCACTGTGTCGTGAGAAGTTCAGGGCATCGCCATGTTTGTCATTTGCAACACAAACAAGTTTTTGGGAAGAACTAATAATGCGTGTATCGTGCATCAAAACCCGGCAGGTGCGGTATCTACGACGCAGTGAACAATTGCGTGGTGTAGTGACAGATATTAATTCGTGAATTGCACCGACACGGATTTGGGATACGCTGAATTCTCGTTAACCTGAGTCTCAGGTAAGTCGACCCGGGTTCTGATCAAAGTAAAGTGTAGGCAAAAAGACCAAATGTGAATTTACTGTCATAACTAACTAACTAACTAACTAACTAACTAACTAACTAACTAACTAACTAACTAACTAACTAACTAACTAACTAACTAACTAACTAACCAACCAACTAACTAACTAACTACATAGAGCAGAGGCCTTCTTCAGAAGCTAACAGTTTCTCAGCTAGTCAAGAAATTCCCCGCGTTTGATGGAACCTGGAAGTTCGTTACCGCATTCACAACAGCGCGCCACCTGTCCCTATCCTGAGCCAGGTCAATACAGTCCGTGCCTCCATCCCACTTCTTGAAGATCCATTTTAATATTATCCTCCGATCTACGCGTGGGTCTCCCAAGTGGTCGCCTTCCCTGAGGTCTCCCCACCAAAATCCTGTATGCACCTCTTTTTTCCCCAATACGTGCTACATGCCGTGTGTACTGTGTACTGGAGGCGTGAACTGTCTGCGGTCCTGGCCTGCAGGCCCGGACCGCAGACAGTTCACGCCTCCAAAAACAACGCAGTACACAGTCAACAGCACATTCTCACTCAACTGTAAAGTGCAACCTTAGTGTAACGATACCAAAAAGTGCTCCCTGAAGATGACCCAGCAGGGTCGAAACATGTAGGAGTGTGTTACGATTGATGATAAAACTCTCTTTATGCATTTGTTGGTGATTGGTGTTTTTGTATAATATAGTGCACGGACATGGAACACATTAAATTTGTATAAAGTTTATTCACTTGTGTGTATGTGTTTTTTTATCTAGTATCACCCCTGGTAATGTCTCGTGTACTCGTATTTTAAAGTGAAATGGCACGTTGCAGAAGTCTGTTGTGCGCACTCAGCACGGAATTTTGCTTCTTCCCGGATTTTCTGTAGCTGCAAATAGTGTCAGTGAGACATGCACCCATTGTTCATTGCGCATGTAGTTGTCCCAGTTTGTTCAGATTCCTTTTGTATGAAGCCAGCTGCAGTGATAATATTTACCTACCATATCAATACCGATTGCTGCAGGCGCTTGTTTTATCTGCCGATTCCAGGAACACCTAACATGGGCGGATTTATTTGTCTCCGGTCAAACAGTTACAGCAGACATATTGAAGTACTGGGGTCGAAAAGTTGTTGAAACTGTGGTTGCTACACAAATAATTTGGTCAGTGGATCAGTATCTGGTGGTGCCTTACCGCGCCCGTTGCTTCCAAAAGTCGCGTAAAATTAATTTTGGCGTTTACTCTCTGACCCAAACACACATTGCTTAGTCAAAAGATAACCAGGGAAAAAGGTAGGAAATATTAACATTTATCACGTAGCATCAAGTTAACCTTTTAAAGCCTAGCGGTAACTTTACATACGACCAAGTTTAACATTAAAAAATTCTACGTGGTGCCCAAATTGCGTTTATGTGTTTTGTACTGATCTCAGAACAAACAACAACTTTTGCCTTATAAAACATTAAGAGACTGGTTTTTATAACCGAAGTGGAGAGTGTTTACAGCGCGGTACGCACTGAGTCCTTATATAAAACAGATACGCTTCTTCTTTAAAGGGTTAAGTTGGTTTTCGCCTTTTTGGCAGGCGGTCCTCCCTTTCCTCTGTGCCATAAGTGACCGAATGAGATCGGCGGAATTCCAAAAACAACCTCCCCAGAACCTAGTTGCAAATGTTTGCTAATTAGTTTATCTGGATTGCCAGTGGCGAACAAGCGACCGTATTTTCGGGCCTGTTGAACTCTGCTCGTGCTTTGTACTTCAGTTGCTGTTCTCAGAAGCCGACGAGTTTCAGTAGCGACTGGGCACTGTGCGTGGCACAGCGATACAATATTTATGTTAGTGGAAGCGTTCACAGCGATGCAGGCAGCGGACTGCAACCGGTGCGCAGTGGTTCTGAAATTCACACGCTGCGAGAACATCGGCAGGGCGGCAGTCGCCTGCACTCTCCTTTCGGCCGTTTCGCTATTTGATTGTCTTCAATACTTCGTGCTTCTGAAGCATTTTGGAAAATTTGTGCGTTGATAAGATTTGGTGTTTCCACAGCAATGAAAATTTATGTAGTTGCTGTCAGAGTTATGACACCGTATAGTCTTGTACGTAGTTACTAATGTTTCGGATACTGTTTGCATCGTCAGGTCTAGAAGGACTCAGTGTGTTCCTCTGAAACGTCGATATCCACCTACGAGACTCACCGTGTGTAACTCGTGTGACCACGATATGCACAGAAGTCGTAGCGACAGCGCTCGATTGGGAGAGAGATGGTTCACTTTTCTATGTGTCGCAACTGCGGCGCTACTATGCAGATTTCGATGTAATTTTGTATTTGTGATTTTTTATTTTATTTTAATCCTGGACTTAGGCACCTGTGGAAAGTGCGTGAACGCGCACAATGCGTATTGTACCTTACAGGGAGTAATAAAGGTAAAGCTGTAACATTACAGGCCTGGACAGGCCCTGAGGCTTCCAGGAGGTTGAGGCTCCCAGATTTCTAGACAATTGGCACATGAAGGTGGCAGGTTGTCAGCCATACGCACCGGCCGTCTTTACCTCCCCAGGAAATATTCCTGGTACTCATTTCTGTTAGAGGCTGAGTCGACCCCAGGGCCATAGTGCGGCCGCAAGGATTATGTCAATGAAAAAATCGACTGACACCATCGGGAATCGAACCCGCGACCTGTACGGGGAGTAATAACAATGTATATTTTGTATACGTCCATAATTTTTGTAGTTACAATTTCGAAGCTTGATGTTTACCATCCCAGTTGGCGTATGGGTTTCGTTTCGCAGTCCTTCCCTGTTCTACCTACCTGTTCACAGCAGGTGTCGAGGTTGTTTATTTTCACTTGATCACACTCAGACACACACCACAGTCGGTAGGACTCCTCTGCACGAGGGATCGGCCCGTCGCAGAGACCTCTAACTGACAACACAAACACTGTACAAGAGAAAAAAATCCATGCCCCCGGTGGGGTTCGAACCCACGATCCCAGCAAGCGCTCGGCCGCAGACCCACGCCTTAGACCGCGCGGCCACTGGGATCGGCCTTAGAGTACAAGCTACAAATCTGTGTTTCCTGTGAGAGGCAATCAGTCACAGCCAGCACTTCTTTGTTTTTGTTAATGAGCGAGCAATTTCGGCGTTGCAAAGCCATCATTTGGCTCTACTTAAACATGAATGGACAGCTCTACATGGGTGAAGGGGAAGGCCTATGCAAGTTCTACAGTGTGGGCACATCACTACACGCACGAGAGCACGCAATATAACCACGAGACAGCTTTACCACACACATACACACACACAAGCACTGCAACAAAATTGTATGTAATCCTTTTCCACACTCATAAAAATTAATAAGTCATTAACCTTTTAAAGCCTAGCGGTAACTTTACGTACCACCAGGTTTAACATTAAAAAATTCTACGTGGTGCCCCACATTGCGTTTATGTGTTTTGTACGGATCTCAGAACAAACAGCAACTTTTGCCTTATAAAACATTAAGAGACTGGTTTTTATAACCGAAGTGGAGAGTGTTTACTGCGCGGTACGCACTGAGTCCTTATATAAAACAGATACGCTTCGTCTTTAAAGGGTTAATTTAAGACCTATGTAAAAGTTACAAAGTGTTACTGTAACGCTATTTCATTATGTTTGTGTGTTTGTAGGAACAGTTCCGTGCCAAAAGTCCGTGCTCACAGTTGAAAAAAAAACCAAAGATCTGTGGAGGAAAACCTGGAAACCCAACATACAACGATAGAGCACACAATCATGCGTAGAATTTCCCCTCTGCGAATAAACTGACGCTGTCATTGGTTGTTTAGCAGTTATGTACAGCTTATGGTATGCGCTCCACATACTTAAATTTTATGCATTTTTTATTCTGTATTCATGTTTTTACCTTTTTACATTTTTTATACAAAATTTTTATATTGTATAATCTCTTTTAATATTGTTAAAGGAGAAGGTTTTCCCCTTCGCCCCGTACGGCTGTCCATTCATATTCATGTGGAGGGTGACAATTGCGTTGTAAAGCCGAAACTGGTCGCTCATCAATAAAAAACAAAGAAAAGGGCTACCCGTGAGTGATTGCCCCTCAGAAGAAGTGTAGATTTGTACATCTTATATGTCCCAGATCCCAGAGGCCGCGCGGTCTAAGGCGTAGGTCTGCGGCCGAGCGCTTGCTGGGATCGTGGGTTCGAATCCCACCGGGGGCATGGATGTTTGTCTTGTACAATGTTAGTGTTGTCAGGTAGAGGTTTCTGCGGCAGGCCGATCCCTCGTCCAGAGGTGTCCTACCGACTGTGGTGTGTGCCTGAGTGTGATCAAGTGCAATTACGAAAACCCTCGACACCTGCTGTGAACAAGTAGGTAGAAGAGGGAAGGACTGCGAAACGAAACGAAAGGAAACAGTTCCCAATTTTGTTGTAAAACGGGAGGCCTCCACCTCGGCATCTGCATTCGTTTATATACCTGATGATGGCCGAAACATGTCTTAGAACAGGGGTCTTCAAACTTCACTCGCTCAAGGGCCACATTTTATTGGCAGAAAGATCCGCGGGTCGGATTCACAGTTTACAAAGTAGAGTTTGTGTATTATTGCAGGACATGGCCACTAATATTTCTCTACGTAAACACGCATAGGATAGTTTTGTCATTTTATTTATTTATTTATGACTTATTTTTATTACCTTTTACTTACTCCGCCCACCCTGCAAACATTCCCTACTGTAGTCTTGCTGTACATATTTACTGCGACATTAACCGAGATTACATATATAAAAACAAAAAATATTTTTAAAATTGTAGTACAATGTTAAAATATTTCAGAATGAATTTTATTTAACATGTATTTAATTGATTTAAACTTTTTACACTCAAATTTCAAAATTTGTTTGGGGGCCGCACAAAAATATTCGGAATGCCGCGGGTTGAAGACCCCCGCCTTAGAATAATAAAGGAGCGTGAAGACACTGATGTGTTGTTCTGTATAGGTTCAGACAGTGATTTTTATTTGTGATCCGCACCAAAATTTGTAAGGTTGATTTATGTTGTTGCATTGCTGGTTATTTATTTGTGGGGGCGGGGTGGGGGGTACGGTACAGAGAAGGCAAAAGAATACAAAACAGAGTACTACAGCTGGCACGGGCGGGAATATAAACTGCTGTGGCCATGGAACACTGGACTGCGGGGTGACCTGCAGGGAGACGATCGCGGCTGAGGGGTTTATAAACAGGCAGTTAGGCGTAATTGTTCGCTGTTCGTGCTGATTGTGGTGGTGGTGGTGGTGGTGGTGGTGGTGATGATTATGGCGATGATGTTTGATCTGATTGGAAGTTCTGGCACGTTGGACAGTTTATTATATTGGACGTTGGATCACCAGAAGTGGAAGACATCTGTTATACAGGTGCACAGTCCATGTTCTGTGGCAGGCAACATTTGAAAGCCAAACAACAGCCATTTTGCTACTACAGGTCACGGTGCTGGCGGATCCGGCCATTGTAACTTCCCTTCTGAGGACGGTCTATAAATCCCTTACTCGTTGGTGGGAGTGACGCGCGTTAACGTAGGCATCACGGTAGGACAGTGTTTCTTGATTTGAATCAGAAAATTTTAAGCTCCTTTATTGTTTGTTTATTTAACCATGCTTTCAAGGGCTGAGATTATATAACTGCGAATGATAGAACAAACAATGAAGAGTGAACGTGGAAGAAACTGGAACGAAACCGTCGTGAAGTAAAGTGAGGTACTGCGACGTGTGCGTGGGGGGACTGACGAAATCGCGGTGGCCAACCTCATGGCTAAGATTTGAACCCGCCAAGAACAAGAGAGTACCCCCCCACCTCCGTGTACGCAATGTTGGCCCTTCAACGGCGACCGTCGGTGGTTAATTGGGAGGCCGTGGCTCTGACGGCTTTGAGTTCCGGCGACACTTGCTGTCTCTGTCTTCAGAAGAGGCCTGCAGCTCTGCAGGTAGACCCTGAGCTTGAAGGAAGTAGAACTCGTACGAACAGCGCCCGCCGGTCAGACCGTACGGTATCACAGCCCAGGGGACCGTGTGATGTAAACTGCTGCTGGTGTCTGTCTGTCAAGCCTGGGCCTGCAAGCAACAAAAGACCAGCCTGGCTGTCCAACAGCAAGAAGTTCGCACAGACCGTCGTGTTTTCTTGTGCTGCAGCTGCAGATGGTTACCAGATGCAAAGCCATATGACACAGCGCGGAATGCGTGGGAGGTCGGTCGGTCGGTCGGTCCATCGCCGGCGCGTGTCACCGCAGACGTTCTGATTCTGTCCCGGACCAGATGATGCGAGCTTTTGGTGGGTGGAGTCTCTGTGAAACGGTTTTGTTCGGGCATTTTGGTTCGCCACTGTCAGTATCATTACACAAATGCTCCATACTGGTATTTTTCATTCGCGGGTCACGCATATATATTCTTGGAAACTGACATCACAAGTAAAAACACTTTCATATTTCTCACACACGAAGTGTGTGACACTGGAGGAACTGACGCTTTAACCCTTTAAAGACGAAGCGTATCTGTTTTACGTAAGGACTCAGTGCGTACCGCGCTGTAAACACTCTCCACTTCGGTTATAAAAACCAATCTCTTAATGTTTTATAAGGCAAAAGTTGCTGTTTGTTCTGAGATCTGTACAAAACACATAAACGCAATGTGGGCACCACGTAGAATTTTTTTATGTTAAACCTGGCGCTATGTAAAGTTACCGCTAGGCTTTAAAAGGTTAAAGACGAAGCGTATCTGTTTTATATAGGGACTCAGTGCGTACCGCGCTGTAAACACTCTCCACTTCGGTTATAAAAACCAGTCTCTTAATGTTTTATAAGGCAAAAGTTGCTGTTTGTTCTGAGATCCGTACAAAACACATAAACACAATGTGGGCACCACGTAGAATTTTTTAATGTTAAACCTGGCGGTACGTAAAGTTACCGCTAGGCTTTAAACGGTTAACAGCAGTGCGTGGTACTGCGTGTACAGTTGCGCTGAACGTGTGTGAACAGCGGTGCAATCGTACGTTGCTGGATGGTGGGGCAGTTCGTGCAGAGCACGTCATACAGCTGCCTCATGAGGCGGGCCACAGACAAACGTCGACTCTTCACTATACGGAAAGTGTAGCCGCGTAATGGTAAGTGCGCATGCGTGTACGTCAGATATATTTGGAAAGTAGAAAGGAATCGTCTTGTTCTCGTGACACGACGGCCCTTTGTGGGTTTTAGACTTCAGTACCAATTCGTACCGGGCTTTTCTGCCTTTAACAAGGTACGTCCCATTCTTCACTTTTAATTTATTGAAAGCATTCAGCACTTCAACTTCCAGTCTATTTTTTGGACGTCCTTTAGATCTCATTGCTATGGGATTCCATTCCGAAATCTTCCTCGCTGTTTTTGTTTTTTCCATCCTGCTAAGATATCCGCACCATTTTACCCGCTGTGCTCTTGTGTATTTAACTGTATCTTCTCTTCTTATTAATTTCACCGCTTAACCTTTTAAAGCCTAGCGGTAACTTTACATACCACCAGGTTTAACATTAAAAAATCCTACGTGGTGCCCACATTGCGTTTACGTGTTTTGTACGGATCTCAGAACAAACAGCAACTTTTGCCTTATAAAACATTAAGAGACTGGTTTTTATAACCGAAGTGGAGAGTGTTTACAGCGCGGTACGCACTGAGTCCTTATATAAAACAGATACGCTTCGTCTTTAAAGGGTTAAAAAGAAATCATATGCAATATGAAGACACAGCCTGAACACTGACGGAGTATATTATAACCTGCTGGTGGTTAACCGCTCCGTTTATTTTACCGCCCGTTCTTCGATTGTTAGTTGAATCAGGCCATTATTTGCATAATATGTTAATCACAGGACACAGAATGTAAAACTGTCCATGTGCCTCAGTGTTAGAAATATCTTATGTCTGCCACTGTTTTGTTTTGACTGCGCTGTGTTCGTGACGCAAGAGGGTTCAGCTGATTAACCCTTTAGGGCCCAGTGGTTAGTATATGTAGCGCCAGGTTTGGCATTCAAAAATTGTACGTTTTTTTTCCCCACACGTATTTATGTTTGACATACGTATCTCAGAACAAACGGCGAAAATTTGCGTATACAGCATTAACTGACGTTTAGGTTTTTATAGCTCAGATGGAGTGTGTTTACTGCGCGATACGGCGGACAGAATCTTCAAATATAATTCAGATTAACCTTAGTCTTCAAAGTGTTAATGGCAGGCGCACGAAGTGCCGAAGCACCCAGTCCACAGGTAGACCCGCGACTGTTTGGCAGTGTCAGACAACGCAACCCGTATTCATGAAAGTTAATGTCTGGGTGCGTATCTACGAAACCACCTGCCGTTGCGCCCCACAGGTCAGTAATCTCCATAGTACCCGGCGCTGCAATGTCTGCCGCAAGTCTCATGACAAACTTTATGTTGTTTTCACCGTGCATTTTCAATATATGAACAAAATCAGCGACTAATGCACTTTTTATTAACAACCGTTACTTCCTGACACATGTTTCGGCGACCAACGTAAAGTCGCCATCATCAGGGGAAACTCATCGCGAAGAACATTGGACGTCCGTGTGGTGTATAAGAGAAGTCTTGCGCTAGACAGTTCACATTGACACTGCCGGGAGCGCTGGTTCCAATAGTAGCATATATAGGGTATACACAAAAGAATGGTTCGGTTTCAAAAGTTAACAAGAAATTTATTTCTCACCTTACACGGGCACAACGTACACCGTCAGCAGCGGCAACTGTCCAAGTTTCTCATGCGTTAATCACAATCCTTCAATGTGTGCACCCTGGGTCACACGACACACATCCGCACGGTACGTAAACGCGGTCTTTAACGCTGTTTACGTACCGCCATTGCCCATGTCCCTCAAGGAACTTCGCGATCGGATAACGCACGCACTGCAGACCATTACAGCGGACATGCTACACCGAGTCTGGGATGAATTTGATTACCGTGTGGATGTGTGTCGTGTGACCCAGGGTGCACACATTGAAGGATTGTGATTAACGCATGAGAAACTTGGACAGTTGCCGCTGCTGACGGTGTACGTTGTGTCCGTGTAAGGTGAGAAATAAATTTCTTGTTAACTTTTGAAACCGCACCATTCTTTTGTGTATATCCTGTATATATAAAAAAACACATCACCCACACTGGATAAAATGTTTAAAGTATGTAAAATCACGTGCACTTGCCCTTAAGTTTGGTTAAATATTAAAGTGTTGTGTGGGGAGAACAACGCTGTGAACTCTTGCTTGTTTCTGCAGCCTTCTCATCAGTTTGTTTCGTATCTTAAGGCAGATTGTAGCAGTGTCGCTGGTGCGCGTCTCCTTTTCGCAGTAATGTACGGCGTCCGGACGTATCAGGCAAGCGACGTGCGTACCACAACTTGATCCTCTTGAAGCCCACTCTATCCTTGGCAATCAGTCAGCCAATAGAAGCCGAGATTAGCAGAGAAACTCGGCCGCGGATGCCCTCTCAAACCATCATATTTTCCCGGTTTATTTCTTGTTTCTTTCAACCAAGGGTGGAGGTTGCAGTCTGTTTTGTTATGCTAGACTCGTGCAGAGAGAGAATTGAGATCAGATGAAAAGAGTCATTTATCTCTCCCTTTCTCTAGCCGGAACGCTGAAGGAAAAGACGCTGTGATAAATACGGCGACGTCAGCCGGCCTGTGTTTAATTTAAATTGCGCCTCTACCATTCTGACGACAACGTAATGTCGTGAGATGTAAGGCAGAAGTAAGCAGTCTTGTCTTGTTGCTGCTTTCGTCTGATTTGGTCATTTCAGGGCATCGTGCGTCTGTTCCCGTAATCCTCTGCTACGCTGTGGTGAAATTATCAGATTCTTTTTTGGTTTGATTGAAACGCTGCAGTTGCGCGTCCTGAGTAATGCTTTTCGTGTACTATTTACTTACCAGGTTGGTGTCGTCTGGTTGGAATTTGGGCCACGTTAGGGACCAAAGGTGTCTTCGTTTCGTCACACCTGTCAGATGAAGGAATTAACCAACACCGAGGAACAAATAATACAGTCTAACTCGGTTATAACGTCAGACAGACGACTGAATATTTCGTGTCGTTATAAACGGGTGTTGTTATAACCGAGGAGTTTAATGTTATGGTTAACGGTGAGGAATTAATTGGTACTACAGCATAAGCGTAACTTGGCTAGTTATGTTGGAGGGGCAAAATTGACCATGGGTACTAGGAACTTTATTTTACAAAGGAGACATTTTTGAAAAAGGGGAAAATTGGTCCCATAGACCGCAAGTTTTTCGTTTTTACTATCTATTTTTTATTTGCCATTATTCAATTCAGTAACGAAATAAACTGTTCCTAGGTTGAAAAAATATTATGGGGCATTTGCCCCCCTTGCCACCTCCTCCCCCCCTCCAAGTTACGCCTATGTACCACAGAATATCTGACTCTATAGGCGGGGTGTCTTATAAACCGATGACTTTCGAGTGTAGTCGAAAATTGCCTTTGTTTGAAAATGAAATCTGAAGGTTTTTGATCGTGTTCACAAAAGGTCGCTGAGTTACTGATGAACTGGATGATCAGTCCACGCTATCACACACTCATTTTACCCAGTTTTTCTGATCCTCCCCTCTTGCACGTAGTTGTTTCAAGTGGTTCAGCCATTTGATTTTTCGACTGAAATTTCTCTAAGGTTTTGCTTTTTCATCTTCCCCTGCACCCTCAAAGCCTGCGTTCTCGTCTCTTTCTGTGTAATTCAACCTTTTAACGGTCGTTGTAATTTTTGGTCCTTAATATCACCACAATAACTCAAAAGTTCCTGAAGACAGCAGGCATTCCCCGTCTTTTATTTCGTTCAGTAACTCGAGGGAGGCCATAAACTAACGTCGCTTTGCTTGTTGTTCTGTGTTGCTTACACAGACGCTTTGGCGCTGTAGTCTGTCGTCAGAACGGCTGGTGGTGTCATTAAATAGACTATAAATAAGTAAAGATGACTGTCATCTGGAGTGTGACGCGGTGTATTCTGGTAGATCCATAGATTTGTACGGGCGTTTAGGAAGAATCTGCGCCATCCGTCTTAACTGTTCTACCCTAAATATTAAGACAGACGAAACGCCGGTACCTTTCGACAAACTTCACGGCATCACGTATCACAAGATAGTGTATAATCATTACCGTCAGGACCTTAAAACATCCGAAAGTGCACAGGGTACGGTAGTTCAGTTGGCAAGGTTGCAGCCTGCGGAATGGATGACCGGAGTTCGATTCTTGTCGGGGGCGTTTGAATTGATGCTTGCTCCTGTTTATGCCCGTAACAGTTTTATAATTTTAATGGTGTTTTAAGGGCTTACATAATGTGTATTTCTTTCTTAATATGTTGTATAGACCAACTGTGAACCACAGGGTGTATGGGTGTGAAACTTGGTCTCTCACACTGAGGAAGAACGGAGACTGAGGGTGTTAGAGAATAGGGTGCTGAGGAGGATATTTGGGCCTAAGAGGGACGAGGCGACAGGGGAGTGGAGAAGACTACATAACGAGGAACTTAATGACCTGGACTCATCACCAAATATGATTCGGGTAATCAAATAGAGAAGAATGAGATGGGCTGGGCATGCAGCACGAATGGGGAACAGAGCGGTGCACACAGGATTTTGGTGGGGAGACCCAAGGGAAGGTGACCACTTGGCAGACCCGGGCGTAGATGGGAGGATAATATTAAAATGGATTTTCAAGACGTGGGATGGGGTGGCATGGACTGGATTGAGGTGGCTCAGGATAGGGACAGGTGGGGGCTCTTGTGAATGCGGTAATGAACCTTCGGGCTCCATAAAATGCGGGGAATTTCTTGACTAGCTGAGAAACTGTTAGCTTCTGAAGAAGGCGTCTGCTCCATGGAGTTAGTTAGTTAGTTAGTTAGGTAGGTAGGTAGGTAGTTAGCTAGCTAGTTAGTAAGTTAGTTAGGTAGGTAGGTAGTTAGTTAGTTAGCTAGCTAGCTAGCTAGTTAGACCAACTGTGAACCACAGGATGACCTAAAATATGCCGAAACGTGTAGTTCTATATAATAAGTAGTCGTGTTCGGACGGTTGCTGATTTAATTGGTACCATTCACAACACAACTGGATGCCGTTCTGTAAAAAGGATTATATGTGCGTGTGTTGGCACAACTGCTGTCGGCGCGCGCCCCCCCCGTTTCAATTTTCAGCATGTAATGGCACGGCAATCAGTCCCCATCTCAATTTCACGTGCGGTCGCGACTGGGTTGTTAAATTCATTCGTCTTACTTCTGACAAGAGTTTCCTATCTCACTTAATTGCTTGGGCGAACATCTCGTTGCTTCCGTTAATTTGAATGTAAAGAGAGGAAATTGAATTCGATTATCCTGTTTCCAACTTCGGGAACAAAAATTCGCAGTTTAAAGTTGTGTGTTTCTAAACTCTGACTTTCATTTTGCCGGAGAACTTTTCATATCTGATAGGATGGTTGGTGTGATATTGAAGTGGGCAAGGTGAGGACACAGGCTGTCGTGGTCTGAGGGGGGTCAAAGGTAAAGCTATCCCATTACAGGCCTGGACAGGCCCTGAGGTTTGCAGGAGGTCGAGGCTCCCAGATTTCTAGACAGTCGGCACATGAAGGTGGTAAGGTTGTCAGCCCTACTCACCGGCCGCCTTTACCCCCCAGGAAATTTTCCTGGTACTCATTTCTGTTAGAGGCTGAGTCGACCTTAGTCGAGGAAGAATTAAGTGAATGAAAAATTCCAGTGACCCCATCGGAAATCGAACCCGCGACATTTCGGCTTGTAGCGCGGTGCCAAAACCAAGCGCGCCACCGTGTATCACAGCGTTTCTGTTGCAAGGTACCGCAATCAGGTACCAATGATAAAAGTTGGTCCGTGACGGCCGAAACATGTTGCATGTTTGAAATATAAAAGGGCTGTAAAGAGTGTTGTGACTGGCGGTTTGCATAACGCTGTACCTTCGTTGTTTATAAGTGGCACAACGGTGCGTCTGGAATAAAGTTCTTTATGTTCTGTTCCTGGGGGAAAGGGAGGTGCATACAGGATTTTGGTCGGGAGACCCGAGGGAAGGCGACCACTTGGGAGACCCAGGCGTAGATGGGAGGATAATATTAAAATGTATGTTCAAGAAGTGGGGTTGGCATGGACTGGATTGAGCTGGCTCAGGATAGGGACGGGTGGCAGGTTGTTGTGAATGCGGTAATGAACCTTCGGGTTCCATAAAATGCGGGGAATTTCTTGATTAGCTGAGAAACTCTTAGCTTCTCAAGAAGGCCTCTGCTCCATGGAGTTAGTTAGTTAGTTAGTTAGTTAGTTAGTTAGTTAGTTAGTTAGTTAGTTAGTTAGTTAGTTAGTTATGGTCTGTTTTAGTACGTTTTCCCGGAAATTATTTTCGGACGCTTTCAAGTGTTTTACCCGAGGCAGTTATGTATTAATGTTATCATTGCGATTTATCACAATTCGTCGTCACTGAGGTGCGCCTCCAGAGATCTTGTAAGTCAGGTAACGAATGCAACGTTACATTTGTGTGACTGTAGATAGCGGTGTTATTTATTGTAGTCCAATTGACAATATCTGCTGCTGATTGACGTTTAATAAACCAGCCTTTTGAACAATTTAATTGAAAAGCAATTTGATTTTTGTGCCGCGTGTTAGAGAGATGAGTCGTGAGTTAACCAGTTGTTAATTACTATTATTAGGGAGCTTTTTGTGCTGTGATTGCGCCAAGTAATTAACATCATGTATTGCAACCACAAAGGTCGGTTAACAGGGCCGTTATCTGGCCCACCCACCCAGGGTTCCGTTGTAATGTTAATTACAGCTCTGCACATTGTGCCTCTCTTGAGGTTCGAACCCACGCCCGCAACAGTAGAGTCTCGCTAATGAAGACAGTATGTTTAGAAGGTCACACTGTGTTGTTTGTACAGTCGCGTTCCCTTCCTACCGATTTTCCATGTGTGGCAGATAACGAGGCCGATCCCAGTGGCCGCGCGGTCTAAGGCGTAGGTCTGCGGCCGAGCGCTTGCTGGGATCGTGGGTTCGAATCCCACCGGGGGCATGGATGTTTGTCTCTTGTACAGTATTTGTGTTGTCAGGTAGAGGTCTCTGCGAGGGGCTGATCCCTCGTCCAGAGGAGTCCTACCGACTGTGGTGTGTGTTTGAGTGTGATCAAGTGAAAATAAACAACCTCGACACCTGCTGTGAACAGGTAGAAGGGGGAAGGACTACGACGACGTCAGGTAATGAGTTCACCGTTGCCGTCTCCCTACTGTACAACGGCACAGTGTAGCATTCCGTATCACGAGCGGGGCGCACTCTCTGTGTCCAGTGGATAGATCCGATCATTACGCAAAGCGAGAATTTGAATTAGACTATGAAGTCTCTCAAGGTGGTATCCCTGGTGGCTGGTAGATGGCGAGTTCGAGTCTGCTTTGGGACATCGACCACGTGGGATTTGTGGTGGACAAATTGGCGCTGAGACAGATTTTACTCTGAGTGCTTCGGTTTTTCACTGTTTGTGTCATTCAACCACTGCCGCATGCTTGCTGGACAGCCACTGTCGCTCTATAATGTTAGCAACTAACAGTGTCGTTAAATAATGCGCTTTAAAAAAGATAAGACTATTTTGACTGAGGATTTTCGTGTGTTTACTCAGTATCTCTAGAAGACTGTAGGGACAATGCGGTAAAGTTGAGTTGCAGCCACTTCCTGTCCGGTTCGTTCGCATTCATTATTCAGTATGGTACAGTCCTTGGACACCAGGCTGCATATTGATTCCAGTTACTGTAGCTTCGGTAATTAAACTGCAAATAAAGGCAGCGTGGGTGGGGTAACCGCAGACAGCGTCATCAGACAACTGGCGAACACGAACTACAACTGTCTCAGCTGCGTTCTAATGTGCCTGCATGGAACCAAAGGTACATTTGTCCCTCTGCAAGCCATGGAGGCACATGGCGGACCGGAGGTATAACTCTACATATTCTTAATCACGGCACTGGATGGAATGAGTGGACAGATTCACGCCCCGGCCGTCTTACCTTCCGGGAATAAGCCCCGGTACCCACTAAACAGGAGGCCAGCCTGGACGATTTCGGGAAGACAGAAGTCTGTTACGCCTGCCCGTAAACGTAACCGCGATTCTTTGGTAGTCACTACACTGACTGAGCTATCCCCGTTTCTGATGTTGCCTCATATCCTGCACACGTTCCAGTCAGAGATTTATTTATTTATTTATTTATTTATTTATTTATTTATTTACCTCAAGCGCGGGACTGTGAAGATTTGTGTCTCACAAAATTTGATGCTGTCTAGTCTGGTTGAAATTTTACGACGTTTCGGAGTAGCTTGTCTCCAGTTTGCGTAGATTATGGACAGGAGGTTCTTTTGAAACGTCGGTGAATTTCTACGAGGCTACTATGAAAATCAGTGTCTTCCGGGGTGTGATGTCATGTGGTCTGGTAGAATTTACCGACGTTTCGGTTACCTCTTATCTAGATTCTGCAGGAGGTTCCTGCGAAGTCTTGGTGAATTTCTACCCGACAGCACACCGCCACATCGCGAAATACAGTCACCTTGTTTCTATTTAACAACGGTTTATTGTGGTAGGTTGTGGAATTCAAATAGTGGGGTGATTTTTTGAGTAAGAGCTGTGAAACTTGTCGAAGGAAGGGGTCGTGTCATTTTAAGCTACTGTTTTGGCATTTCGCTGGATGAACTTGGTAAGACCTCGAAAAAGTCACTTAGTCCAATCGTATTCTGTTTTCTACGCAGGAATGGTTTAGCCTAGCCGTATGGTTTGTCGGCGCGACTTACCTTTCTGTTTTGAAGGTGAAGGCGGTGGTAGATGCCTCGGAAACGCCGCTGCTTACCCATCAACCAAACCACGCGGCGCCTTATCCCAGATTGTGCCGACAGAGTGTGTTACTGTCCGCATGATGGCAGTTACTGGCGGCTCTGAAGTGCTTTCCAAAATCAAGGAAATGACGATCACATCGTGTAGCAACGTTCAGGCGGCGACGTTGGAAGGAATTTGGGTGGGTGGGTGGGTGGGTGCGGGGGGCACCCTTTCTGTCCCCACGTCTCACGTGTTTGTATGCAGAAGAGCAACAACCGCCTTTATGCGCCGTGCGTGCGGACTTACACAGGAACACCTGATATTAGCGCCAGTGTTCTGAAGTTCTTCGCTTTGTTTCGAGGAAGTGTTTAAAATTACTGACAGTTCAGACACGCCAAAATAATTTGGAGGGCTGATGTCGCGCTTCCCTGACGGGGGTGCTAGTGTACTGAGAGAAGTACTTGTTCGCGTGTTTTGAATAATTTTCTGTACTGGAAACAAAGGAGAATCTCTGTATACGAAGTTAAATGCGAAGTGCTGTGCAGACAGCGGAGAAAGTAACGAGCTAATTTATCATGGATTGCTAGGGTGGTGGCCCTTGTCCGTCGTCTTACATTCGAGAATTTAACACAATACTTCGGAAACTTTTCCTGTTCCCTTCCTCAGGTAAGATGTGTGGGGAGGTTCCTGCTTTTTGTGTACAGGTGTCTTTCCCTTTCATGGCGTCTGGAAGTGCTGTGTTGGGGCGCGCGGTAATGTGCCGAAGTTATGCTCCACGTCGTGTAACTTTAGTTCTCGTCCCAGTTGAGTGCTTGATACAGTGATTGGTGGATGGACAGACGGACGGACGGACAGAGACAGACAGACAGACAGACGGACAGACAGATAGATGGATGGAGGGATGGATGGATGGATGGATAGATATGTATGTATGTATGTATGTATGTATGTATGTATGTATGTATGTATGTATGTATGTATGTATGTAT
>BLKM01000163.1:7412-34912 GCA_013340265.1 Coptotermes formosanus | reverse complement strand
TGTCACTACCAGTGTCGTATAATTCAAATATGTGTGCTGAGAAATGTAAACATTGCAAACTAACTTTTACAGAGTCGTCACTGAAGTACAGGAAAGTTAACATAGACGGTTGTTTTTCTTAACATCGCTATTAAGAACACGTGGCTTCGCCTCTTGCCGTAAAGTATCAACACGAAGGTAAGGTTCTGATGTACAATGTTTTAGCTTGTAATGGCGTCGTGTTAGCTGTGTTGTACACTGAAGTGACTCCATGTACCATGAAGCTAATAGTCCGTTACATGGTAAAGAAATCCGTCGGTCTTCGCGGAACTTGACTGTTCATCACCGTACTCACAACAGCAAGTGATTGGTCTTTGTACCGAGCCACATTAATCAGTCCCCACCTTCATGTCGTGTTTTCTTAACAGCCACTTCAGTTTTATCATGCCATATGGACCGATATAGCGACTTGCTACGGACTGGACGGTCTGGGGATCGAATCCCGGTGTGGACGAGGTTTTCCGCACCCGTTCAGACCAGCCCTGGGGAACACCCATCCTCCTGTACAACAGGTACCGGGCCATTCCCCGGGGGTAAAGCGGCCGGGGTGCGAAGTTAAGCACCCCCGTCTTATCTAGCGACGAGGTTAAGGAAAATGTAGAGCTACAACTGTACTCCCCCTCCGTGCCTCATGACAAATTATAGGGTGAGTTTTACCTTTAACCGTTTAAAGCCTAGCGGTAACTTTACATACGACCAAGTTTAACATTAAAAAATTCTACGTGGTGCCCACATTGCGTTTATGTGTTCTGTACGGATCTCGGAACAAACAGCAACTTTTGCCTTATAAAACATTAAGAGATTGGTTTTTATAACCGAAGTGGAGAGTGTTTACAGCGCGGTACGCACTGAGTCCTTATATAAAACAGATACGCTTCGTCTTTAACCTTTTAAAGCCTAGCGGTAACTTTACGTACCACCAGTTTTAACATTAAAAAATTCTACGTGGTGCCCACATTGCGTTTATGTGTTTTGTACGGATCTCAGAACAAACAGCAACTTTTGCCTTATAAAACATTAAGAGACTGGTTTTTATAACCGAGGTGGAGAGTGTTTACAGCGCGGTACGCACTGAGTCCTTATATAAAACAGGTACGCTTCTTCTTTAAAGGGTTTATGATGCCTGGGTGTCCGAAGTAACCTTTTCTCTTCACGTGTCGAAACGAGAATTTGTATGCATTTCTGTTTCTTCCCATGCATGGTGTCCCCCCCCTCCTCCCAGTGTATTTAATAGAGGGTGCAAATTATGAAGCCTGTCCTTGTTATACGTAGTGTATGAGCGCTGAGCTGTGTGTGTGCTGATTGCGTACAGCGGCGGTAACTGCCGGATCTGCGTGTGTGTAATTGTACGCGGAGCTAAGTACGGTACAAGCAGAAGGCACGCAAGCCACAGGGCGGCTTTCAGTGACTATCTGATTCGATGAAACACATCAGACAGAAACCGTGACAAAAGGAAACCGCGAAAGTGCCCGGTTCTGCACGGAACATCTGAATGACTTCGGCTTACAGGAAACCGCTGTCCCCACTGTTCAAGCGGTTTGGTGTCTGATACGTGTGTCCTGCCCAGTGTGTTTGGAAGCTGATCCGTTGAGCAGGTTAGCTCAGCGTTAAGGTGCCAGGCTTTTATGTGCAACGTAATCCACACGATCTGATGCTGGGGTGACGAGCCAGCGGTGATCCTGCATGACATTTGTCGTCGTCTTTATCATCATCATCCTCCTCCTCATCATCATCATTATTCTTGGTACTTCCATTGGCCTAGAGCTGCGGCGGATAGCAGCACAGTAACGCTGCAGTGTGTACGTGGCACCTCGTCATTGTGAATTCGCTTTCGAATAGGTGTATATTTTTGCAGCTGTAAAATTCCTTACCGTGTTTTCCTTCGAGTGTTTCATCACTGTGGTTACCATCACTGCTGTGTTTCTTACCACACTGTGGTCACCATGGTTGCCGCATGTCTGTACCTGTGTGTGAGTGTAACACGTTACTGTTACAGACTGCAGCCAAGCAAACGCAATCCCTGTACACGCCTGGACAGGCCCTTAGGGCTCCAGGAGGTCGAGGCTCCCACAATTTCTCGACATTCGGCAAATGAAGGAGGCAAAGTTGTCAGCCCTACACACCGGCCGCCTTTACCCCCCCAGGAAATATTCCTGGTATTCATTTCTGTTAGAGGCTGAGTCGACTGCAGGGCCATAGTGCGGCCGGAAGGATTATGTCAATGAAAAATTCCAGTGACACCATCGGGGGTTTTGTTGGGCTCCAGTGACACGGCGTTTATATCAAAATTCGTCAAAATCCGTTCAAAGTCTGTTGAGTCGAGATAAACTTACGCCGACATCTGGATAGACGGACGGACAGACGACTGTCTTCTTTTATGTGCGTTCTACATGCAAAGGTCGCCTGCAGTGGGGCTGGTTTCGTATGTGCAAGTGCCAGCGGCATTATCTGCGACGTACCCCCCCCCCCCCCCCCCGTTCAATGTCAGTTATGTATCGCACCTAATCATGTTGCGAATTCTTCGTCCGGGCGCTCTGTGCGGCTGAGGACGGCCTCATTACATGCATACAGAAAGAAAAAGAACGACGCTGGAAATGAAAGCAATTCTCATGGCGTGCGGCCGGACAGTCTGATGCTGCTTTGCTGTGTGGCTGCAAGTTGTGTAAACACTGATGATTGGTAAATATTCTTTCGTGGTGACAGGATTAAAGGCTTATAGAGCCAACCGTGTTTAGTGCATCAAACAAATCCCCTCAATTTACACAGCTGTATCAAAATGTAGCCCACAGCCTTCATTCATGTGGACTCGAATCTCTTGCAACTGAAAGCTGTAACGGTGTGAAATTCCACTTGCAGCGGACTCAGTTCGGGAAACTGTTGCCAGTACTGAGTTAGAAAATGTGTGTTTTCCCGTCTGGTGTCTAAAAACGTAAAAATTAAAATACAGGCAACTATGCTTCGACACTTTTTGTGTGTGTGTGTGTGTGTGTGTGTTGTTTATTCACTTGTGCTCAATTTAACAATGATATTTCTACCTCAGTAGCTGCAGGTTCGATTCCCGATGGTGTCGTTGGAATTTTTCATGGACATAATCCTTCCGGCCGCACTATGGCCCTAGGGTCTACTCAGCCTCTAACAGAAAGGAGTACCAGGAATAGTTCCTGGGGGGTAAAGGCGGCCGGTGCGTAGGGCTGACAACCTTAGCACCCTCATGTGCCGATTGTTTAGAAATCTGGGAACCTCAACCTCCTGGAACCCTCAGGGCCTGTCCAGGCCTGTAATGGGACTGCTTTACCTTTACCTTAGCTCAGGGCTGATCCCAGTGGCCGCGCAGTCTGAGGCGTGGGTCTGTGGCCGCTCGCTTGCTGGGATTGCGGGTTCGAATCCCCGGGGGGGCATGGATGTCTGTACCTTGTGAGTGTTGTCCGAGTGGGATCGTGAAGCCTTGATAATGAGGGGCCCTGGCCCACTGGGGGCTGCTGCACCAATGGAAAATAATTTCTAGCTCAGAATACATAGCGTCGAAGAGTGGGACGGCTGATGCATGATGTTTTGATGTTCATGCAGAAAGACGTGGCTGTAGCAGAAGGTTAGGCACTTTTCCCTGAGTCAGAATAGCCAGTGTCCGTGTAGCAGTGAAGTCTCCAATTTGCAGCACAAGTTTGTTGCCCACTCTATGTGACGTTCGGTCGTGTGCGTGCGAAATTCGGGCTGTCGGAGTCGCATAAGCTGAGCGTGCTTTAAGAGGGTGCTTAGCGGAGTGGAGTGTATAGGCTATGCCTGACACAGTAGGCAACTAGCAGCGTGTTGGGTGGCGCTTCGTAATGACAGGTTTTGTCTATTTATTCTTCACCAGACGCGAGCAATCCGACGGTGCTCGGATTTGGGAGTATAAGATTGACGGAGCGTGCAGCACGAATTAAAGCAGTGGAAAACTTATTTAAAGACTTAGTTCGAAACCACGCATGGAAGGTAATATTAAAGGGGAAGATAATATTAAAACAGACTTTTGCCCGGTTTCAGGCTTCCGCTGTGGCGTAAACGACGTATTTGTTCTTCTGGGGTGTTAACGCAGCGTTGATTGATGCTTGGGAGCGTTTCAGGAAAAATACGTAGTATCTGTCTCCACCTTCAAGGGTGTTCAAGGGGCAAGGGTCCTGCACGTGGCTGTCGTTCGGAAATCTTGCGAACACGCAGTCGCTGTGATGCGTGTGGATTCTGACGGACCATTTCTTTCCATGGAGCAGGTTGTGTTTGGCGAAGCTCATGGCCTGCCTGACAGTTAATTCCCCCGCCTTTTATGAACCCTACAAATTTATTATTATGCTCACAACAGCCCGCTGACTGTCCCATTTCTGAACTAGGCGAATTCATTCCACGCACCCAGATCTGCGACTTTCGTCTATTCTAGTATCGTCTTCCCTTCCACACCACTGTCTTCCAGATGATGGCTTGGCTTTAGGTTTTCTGATGAAACGTCTGAATTCTGTGTGATTTCAGGCTTCTGCCGTGATGTAATGAGATATCCGATCTTTTGGGACATTACGCAGCGTCGAGTGGTCGTTCTGTACAGACGTTTCGGTACAACCTATCGGTCGCATCTGCAAGGGTCAAGAAGTGCAGGGCCCTTGAAGATGTGATCGATGGGTGTCCCGAAACGTCGGTACAGAACTACCACTCGACGCTGCGTAATGTCCCAGAAGAGCGGAGATCTCTTTTGAATTCTGTTGGTAGTGTTTGTTCTGATGTCCATTTCATTTGCTGTTGCACTCGAGAGCATTTCAATGTTGTGGTGTTGATGTTTGTCGAGTTATTGTACAGATAAGTAAACAAATGAACGTATAGTGTTCAGGTGTTGTTTGGATTAACTGTCACGACGGGTTGACGGTACCACAAAACGTACTAATGCTTGTTCGGAAAGTTTTCAGCCTTATTAACCTTTTAAAGCCTAGCGGTAACTTTACGTACCACCAGGTTCAACATAAAAAAATTCTACGTGGTGCCCACATTGCGTTTGTGTGTTTTGTACGGATCTCAGAACAAACAGCAACTTTTGCCTTATAAAACATTAAGAGACTGGTTTTTATAACCGAAGTGGAGAGTGTTTACAGCGCGGTACGCACTGAGTCCTTATATAAAACAGATACGCTTCGTCTTTAACCTTTTAAAGCCTAGCGGTAACTTTACATACCGCCAGGTTTAACATTAAAAAATTCTACGTGGTGCCCACATTGCGTTTATGTGTTTTGTACGGATCTCAGAACAAACAGCAACTTTTACCTTATAAAACATTAAGAGACTGGTTTTTATAACCGAAGTGGAGAGTGTTTACAGCGCGGTACGCACTCAGTCCTTATATGAAACAGATAAGCTCCGTCTTTAAAGGGTTAATTAAAACATTCTGTTATCATTGTATTACTTAAAAGCGCTATTCGAGCGGTGTCTGTGAAGAAGCGTAACAACATCCATATTAGATAGAATTCCACAAATAAACGCGTTGCAAACTTCTGTGGTGTGTTATATTCTCTCTTTACTTTAGTGTGCAATGGTCAGTCTCTAAACACCATTTTGTTTGAACGAAGTGTTCATCTTGTTAAAGATTAAAACAGTTGTCTCACGCATGTTATAGTCCGATACTCCGTATCGACACGCACACGCACATCCACGGTTCTACACGCATGTTAACAAAGTAAGCTCTTGCACGCATTGGTGTGTGCGCGCACACACTGGACATGTATTTATGCGCCTGTAGGACATGCCCAGTTCAGATTCTCCGGATATTAGACCCCAGAAATGGAATAGCGGCCACATGGAATGTGGGGCGCGTTTTGGTGACATTCCGATTTAGGCTTGCTGAACACTATACTTGGCCGCCAGAGGCAGGTTGTAACTCACTGTGGTCATGTCACCTGCACACACTGTAAAACTGGAAATAAAAACTAAGAGATGGAAGGAAGAAAACTAGATTATTAAAATTAAATTAAAATTCTCGGAAGAAATTTTGCACTTGCCTGTTCGAGGTACAATTTTTCGGTTCCCCAGAGAGGAAACCAGTGACAACCAACATTGTTTGTGCTTTTATTTGCGTGTTACTGTGCTACCAGGTTTCAGCTTTCTATAGCCGTCTTCAGGCACAAAGACAGTGGCGGTCGTGACTGGTTTCCTCTCAGAGGAACTGAAATATTGTATCGTGTGTACATACGCCAATGTCCAACATCAAACCTGCCTCTTCGGTCAAATCTGTTTCGTTCTCTTACACATTCGCAAGAGACTGCAAGGTGTTTGCAAAGTCGGTGAGTCTCGAAAAATTTGCGGTGTTGTGTTCGGAACAGAGGAGGGGGCGTGTACGGTGCGTTCAGCGTTCATGAAGTGCGCTTTGTCATACAGATGCAGGCCTCATCTGCCTGCGGAACCAGCGGTGCGATGCTGCAGAGAGGACAACGCCACACTGCGCATGCCCGCCTGGAGGCTCGCAACGTAGGATCAGTGACTAAACCCTTTGCCGGATTCCAGCAAAATCCTAAATAGGAGTTCTTTACAGAAAGTTGCCCATCATGCACTAGTCCCATGAAAATCCGCTTTACGTAAGAGCACAAATTAATTTCTGCCCGCAGTTTTAATTTCTCTTGACAGATGCGAGGTAAATTGTGTGCACGAGGTTCCCACATAATGGCTGTGATCAGTTTTGCGTTCTGCGCAGTATGTTGCGCTGACGGCCCTACTCTGCTTCTGATCATCAATGAAATGTTACCCCGTATATGCTACATTTTGCTTCCTGTTTGGATAAAAATCGGTAAGGGAGATTGTTGCAAAGTTGTACCGAGTGATGTGTTTCGTGAAATTCTCCCAGTGAAAATCTCTCTTGCTGTCTATCTGCCGTTTATGAGATAACGTGGAAAAATATGGTACAGCCGGACAGGCCACAGATGACAATATAACACGGCGCATGCGCTTTGCATGTTGGGTAACTAAGGCTACAGACACACACTCAGAATACGCAATACTGCTTGCTTTTAAACGGCAACGGTGGTTACGCGAACGCGCCTCCATATTACGTTATATGTACATTAACTGTCTTTTTCGTCGTTGTAAATACTGCGCCTGCAGATGTCACTGCGAGTGGTGCGCGTGGGTCTCGGGATTGGGATAGTTCTGGTGAGTGAGTGAGTGAGTGAGTGAGTGAGCGGGTGATTGAGTGAGTGAGTGAGCGCGTGAGTGAATGAGTGAGTGAGTGAGTGAGTGAGCGGGTGAGTGAGTGTGTGAGCGAGTGAGTGCGTGAATGAATGTGTGTGAGTGAGTGTGTGAGCGAGTGAGTGAGTGCGTGAATGGATGTGAGTGTGTGAGTGCGTGAATGAATGTGAGTGTGAGTGAATGAATGTGTGAGTGAGTGTGAGTGCGTGAATGAATGTGTGAGTGAATGCGTGAATGAAAGTGAGTGTGAGAGTGAATGAATGTGTGAGTGAGCGAGTGAGTGAATGAGTGAGTGGGTGAGTGAGTGTGAGTGAGTGAGTGAATGAATGTGTGAGTGAGTGTGAGTGCGAGAATGAATGTGAGTGAGTGTGAGTGAGTGCGTGCGTAAATGAATGTGTGAGTATGTGTGTGAGTGAATGAATGTGTGAGAGTGAATGAGTGAGTGGGTGTGAGTGACAGTGAATGAATGTGCGAGTGAGTGTGAGTGGGTGAATGAATGTGCGAGTGAGTGAGTGCGTGAATGGAGTGAGTGAGCGAGTGAGTGAATGAATGTGTGAGTGAGTGTGAGTGAGTGTGTGAGTACGTGAATGAATGTGTGTGAGTGAATGAATGTGTGAGTGTGTGAATGAATGTGTGAGTGTGTGTGTGAGTGAGTGAGTGCGTGAATGAATGTGTGAGTGCGTGAATGAGTGAGTGCGTGAGTGCCTGAATGACTGAGTGAATGAGAGTGAGTGAGTGAATGAGAGAGTGAATGAGAGTGAGTGAGTGCGTGAGTGTGAAGGGTCTGTTACCCGCAAGTTCGATCAGTACTGTGTGCAGTCGTGCTGTAACGTCCCGTAGCGCGGTATATTGCCCGTATAGTTTATTGTTGCTATTTATTTTGTTCTGAAAACAAGCGCACTTTGCTTCTCTAAACAAGATTAAGTGGCGTTGATGGGGACGTGTCGTGTTTTTGGGTGTACGAACTGACTTGTGAAACGTCGCTCTGACCAGCATCGCCTTGCACAAGGACTAAGAACGGAGAGTCTCTTGATAAAACCGTTTCTACAGCAGCGTGTGTGTGTGTCTGTCGGCCCGCGTTCTTCTTTTCCACGAACATGGGTGTATTTTTATGTACCATAAAACCCGCCTTTATAGTTGAAATGCCACAGCGTAAATTCAAGTTGTAATAAAGTGCACAAGTAAAAGTATATTGGCTTCGAAGTCGTACTGCCATCTTTATGTCGTGTATAGGCAGTTAAAACTGCATGTATGTCCCGCTGGAATTCTCCATTACTATCGGGCTGCTGTTTCTCACAGTTCTCGTCCTTTTATTGCGCGCCTTGTGACGCAGCTTCCAGCACTTCTCATAGAAGGAGAATGAATTGTGCCCCATTTTGGAGCTCGTTCCTTCTGCAGCCACTTCGCTTATTGTTAGAGACAGATGATTGCAATAAACTTGATATATCAGTAACATTTCTGGAGTAGATGGACTGCACGGAAATGTTGCAGGCTTTGTCATTAAAATGTAAAGTCTTCATGTTCGTAAATTTCTTACGTAACAACATAATGTTCTAGACTGCAGTCTCGGAAAACGTATTCATCTTTTTGCTTTTAAAATGTTGCTGTCATCATGAAAAGAGTAAAGGAAGCTATAAAATATACGTACTGTCCTCTGGAATGTAACGCAACCTAGTGTGGTAGAAATTTAGCGACGTTTCGGAAAGGCCGTCTTCTTTAAACCTTTAAAGACGAATCGTATCTGTTTTATATAAGGACTCAGTGCGTACCGCGCTGTAAACACTCTCCACTTCGGTTATAAAAACCAGTCTCTTAATGTTTTATAAGGCAAAAGTTGCTGTTTGTTCTGAGATCCGTACAAAACACATAAACGCAATGTGGGCACCACGTAGAATTTTTTAATGTTAAACCTGGTGGTATGTAAAGTTACCGCTAGGGTTTAAACGGTTAATCTGTCTTCAAGGTACAAAAATTGCTTTCCCGAAAAGTCTATAAATTTCTGCCCGACCGTACGGCGTCATATCTCTCAAGGCAGTATTTTTCGTAGTCTCTGCTGTCAGAACATCAAATTACACGACAGTTTTGTGAGGTCTAAACTTTATGTACGTACATTAGCCTGTATCTTGTACATTCAGTTCCTTACGGAAAACGCGCTCGTCTTGTTCAAAGACCAACCGGTTAACGCTCTTTAATTAATATGTCTTTATTCTGAGAATCACCTGAAACTGGAATTCGCCCAGTGGGAAGAGGGATGGATTTCCTTAACGTGAAAGCGCCTGGTCTGTGTATAGAGAACATTGTGCTGTACGGGAGGTGCTGGAGACGGTGTTTGTGCACTCCTGCCGCAAGTAGATGTCTCTGCTACAATATGCAGACATGGCCTGAAATGTTGGCGTTGGCGTCGTAATTGCGGGTTTGTGGTGTGCAAAATCATGTACGTTCGTGATCCATAACCTCAGAGTACAGCGTTTATCATGTATCGCCACAGCTGTGAAAGTAAAAGCTCAGAACTATTTCTTCGGCCTCACATCGTACGTACACAGATAACGGTCTGTCTCAGTTTCGAAGACCAGTAACGGGGACACGTTTTCTTAAATGCACGTAAGTTGTCATGTGGAGTGTCTGATTTTTCTCGATGTTTTGAACCAAAATCGGGATGTCGACAAATTTTAATGAAAGTTCCAAATATGAAATTTCACGAAAATCCGACCAGTAGGAGTCGCGCCTATCCATGCTGTCAGACTGATATAGGGAAGCTGACAGTCGCTTTTCATGACTGCTTTGCGGAGGCTCCTGTATATTCATTTTAGGCGCTTTTCGCGAAGTTGCGAAAAACAATCATTAGATTCGTGATGTCTCCGTCTGCCCGTGCGTCGGCATGGAACATCTCGGCTCCCCGCGAGCGGATTTTCATGAAATTTAATATGGGGGGATTTTTCGAAAATATGTCGACACAATTCAGGTTTCATTAAAATCTGACAAGAATAACGGGTACTTTACATGAAGAGCTGTGTGCAGTTAGGATAATATCTCGATGAATTCTTCTTAGAGTGGGAAATATTTAAGACGAAAGTTGTAGAAAAAATGAAAACATACATTTCTTGTTCAATAACCATTTTCCCGCTAATCGTGCCTTTTAGGAGATAATTTGAAAAAATACGGTACAGCTGGACAGGCCACAGATGACAATATAATACGGCGCATGCGCTGTGCATGCTGGATAACTAAGGCTGAACACACACACACACACACACACACACACACACACACACACACACACACACACACACACACACACACACACACACACACACACACACTCTGAATATGTAATATTATTGCTTTTCCACAGCGAC
This sequence comes from Coptotermes formosanus, assembly GCA_013340265.1. Lineage (NCBI taxonomy): Eukaryota > Metazoa > Arthropoda > Insecta > Blattodea > Rhinotermitidae > Coptotermes > Coptotermes formosanus. Next base: position 24,326 of record BLKM01000163.1, on the reverse strand, counting down.
AATCGTTATGCGAACGCGCCCCTTACCTTTTCGTACAGTGCCTGTCTTGTAAAGCAATGCGCCGGGAGGATGTGTACCGGATTCACCTGGTTCTTAGTAACGCGGCAATGAACTGTCTGGTACCGTGAAATGCTGGGAATTCCTTGACTAGCTGAGGACTTGTGGGATTGTCAAGAATTCTGCTCCATGTAATTAGTTCTGTTAGCAGTTGTGTTTCTTACTTCCCATCACACCTCAAGCGGGGCCTTTCGCCTGGAGTGTTGTTCGTAATTTGGAATGCGCCCGTCTCGTAATGCGACTGCTGTAGGGCGTCTGACCCCCGCTGGACTGCGCACATCCTGTATCTGGTAGCGGTTTTACAGCCGTGCACACCCTGTATCTGGTAGCGGTTTTACAGCCGTGCACATCCTGTATCTGGTAGCGGTTGTAGAGCTGTGCACACCGTGTATCTGGTAGCGGTTTTACAGCTATGCACACCCTGTATCTGGTAGCGGTTTTACAGCTGTGCACCCCCTGTATCTGCTAGCGGTTTTACAGCTTGCACACCCTGTATCTGCTAGTGGTTTTACAGCTTGCACACCCTGTATCTGCTAGTGGTTTTACAGCTGTGCACACCATGTATCTGGTAGAGGTTTACAGCTGTGCACACCATGTATCTGGTAGAGGTTTTACAGCTGTGCACACCATGTATCTGGTAGAGGTTTTACAGCTGTACACACTCTGTATCTGGTAGGGGTTTTACAGCTGTGCACACTCTGTATCTGGTAGAGGTTTTACAGCTGTGCACACCGTGTATCTGGTAGAGGTTTACAGCTGTGCACACCCTGTATTTGGTAGCAGTTTTACAGCCGTGCACAACCTGTATCTGGTAGCGATTTTACAGCTGTGCACAACCTGTATCTGGTAGCAGTTTTACAGCCGTGCACACCCTGTATCTGGTAGCAGTTTTACAGCCGTGCACACGCTGTATCTGATAGCGGTTTTACATCTGTGCACACCTGTATCTGGTAGCAGTTTTACAGCCGTGCACACCTGTATCTGGTAGCGGTTTTACAGCTGTGCACACCTGTATCTGGTAGCGGTTTTACAGCTGTGCACACCTGTATCTGGTATCAGTTTTACAGCCGTGTACACTCTGTATCTGGTAGTGGTTTTACAGCTTGCACACCCTGTATCTGGTAGCAGTTTTACAGCTGTGCACATTCTGTATCAGGTAGCAGAATTAAGAATAATTAATTCTGATTATTGTCCTTTGTTGCAGATATTATGGAGTTGGCTGTGCTGTGATGGACGGAGGTCACGTGGTTGCGGTGAGTTTGATTTGTTAGCAGCAGATACAGGTGAGGCGGGGCAGCACGTAGGGTTAAGCCCTTAAGACGTGTGTCGAGATGTTTGTTATAATTGACAGGCACAAGAGGCAGCTGGGAACGGTGAGGATCAGACGCTAATACGGTCCGAAGCGTCACGAAAGGCATAGTTACTTAACTCTCGAACATTTCTGGTTTGATGAATGTCAGCACAGCGATAAAAAGAGAAGCGACGCTGTGTAGAGTAAGCAGCCGTACTGGTTAATTGCGTAGGCTGAACGTGCCAGTCAAGTGACTGTCATTGCTGTTTTGTGTTCCGGATTCTCAGATTCTGATCTTGACACGAAGGCAGACCATTCTTATGATTCTTTCTTTGTTCACCTCAGTCACTTCCGGTAATAGTAACTTGAATTAGGCAATGATCACATCCGTGGTGCTTCCTGTTTGTCGTTGTCTAATGACTGAAACGTTCGATGCCGTATAATCGAGCTTACAGCGTCTTTCAGTGAAGTAAATAAATTTTCCATTGCGCTCTTCTGGGTTATGACACCGTGTAGTCTGGTAGTCTGACATATTCATGTCAGAGGAACATACTCGGTGTACTGTGGGTCACATTACCAGACTGCAGGCACGGGAATCCGCGCTCGTCTGGGGTATTCCGCAACGTCGAGTGCTAGTTCTGTGCCGACGTTTCGGTACAACGTATCGGTCCCATCTTCAGGGGTCAAGAATTCCTTTTCTTCTTGGACGTCTTGACCCTTGAAGATGACACCGATACGTTGTATCGAAACGTCGGCACAGAACTACAACTCGACGTTGCGGAATATCTCATAAGAGGGCAGGTCACATCAACATCGCGGCGGAAGCCTGCAATCGCGGTGTGCAGGCATGGTGTGTTACCCCCCCCCCCCCCGTGTGTGTGTGCACTGCCATGTTGACCTCAGCAACGAGTGCGTTAGTACAGCAGAGGTGACAGACTGTCACTTGCACGGTAATTCACCTCACTTAGTCCGATCCTTTTCTGCCTTGCGGTGTAGAGGCCTTGCATGGTAATTTCGGTCCATGTACTGTTGCCAGGCCGATCCCAGTGGTCGCGCGGTCTAAGGCGTGGGTCTGCGGGGCCGTTAGCTTGCTGGGATTGCGGGTCCGAATCCCGCCGGGGACATGGATGTTTGTCTTTTGTACAGTGTTTGTGTTGTCAGGTAGAGGTCTCTGCGGCGGGCCGATCCCTCGTCCAGAGGAGTCCTACCGAGTGCGGTGTGTCTGAGTGTGATCGTGAAGCCTCGACAGTGAGGACGCCCTGGTCCACTGGGGGCTGTTGCGCCATTGGGATCCTGTTGTCGGGCGGGGTCGTGCCATTTGCCGGCGTTGCACTGCTGAAGCCCGGGTTCGGTTGCAGGCCAATGCATGTGGAATTTGCGATGGACAAAGTGCCACTGGAGCAGGGTTTTATCCTAGTACTTCCGTTTTCCCCTGTCAGTATCATTTGCTCAGTACTATGTATTCACTCATGCTGCCGACGCCGCACGTTAGCAGTTGACAGCGCCCCTGAGTAACACTGTTTCTGTTCATCTGAGGACTTTAATTCCCCTTATGGCTTGTATTTGGAAAGGTCTCGGTTTAAATCTCGGCTGAGGAATTGGTTAGTCGTTGTTTTCTGTACTCCAGTGTTTCTCCCGCCATAGTACCTTATACGGACAGCGATAGTTTTCTTCGGTGACTTTCCGAATTGTTGTGTATGATGCAGCATCTCACTAGACACCTGGTAAACTTAGCGGTTGATACACTGTCCTGCAACAACTGAATAAACACATAATAAGGGATGAATAGAATAATTTAACGGAAGAGACTTCATTTTCGCTGCGGTGAGCCAGTTGATTCTCATGACGTACGGGTAGCCGTAGCGAACGTGGCCGTTGGTGACGCTCTTCAGTTAGGGCTGCGACGTTGGGTGACAAGGGATCCATTAGCATCGGCCTCTCAACTCTGCAGGGTAGGTTCCTCAGATGCGGCACTCAAAGGGGGCCTCCTTTATTAGTTCTGCGTTCGTGGCGGTTCGAACTCTCGGGCGCAGAGTAGGTGACGGGTGTGCTGTGTGACTGGGAAGGTGTGCTGTGTGACTGGGAAGGTGGGGGTGTGACTGGGAAGGTGTGCTGTGTGACTGGGAAGGTGTGCTGTGTGACTGGGAAGGTGTGCTGTGTGACTGGGAAGGTGGGGGTGTGACTCGGAAGGTGTGCTGTGTGTCTGGGAAGGTGTGCTGTGTGACTGGGAAGGTGGGGGTGTGTCTGGGAAGGTGTGCTGTGTGACTGGGAAGGTGTGCTGTGTGACTGGGAAGGTGGGGGTGTGACTGTTGATGTCGCGAGGCTCTGTCTTCGTCATTACCTCTAGTCTTGGTTACAGCTTTCTTAAAATACGATAAGCCGGCAGAGGATGTGATTTGTAAAAGTTCGTTAACAGTGAGCGACTTCGCTTTCGGAAAGAAATGTGGCGCAGCTGTATCGCAAGTGTAGGCGTGCGTGCAAATAGTGTCGCTGATAAAGTGTGAAGTTCTACACATTAACACATGTCAGATGTTGTCACGTCCATTTTTGTAACTGTAATTAAAAAAAGCTGAATTGAACATCTTACATCAGAAAGGAAGCTGTAATTTTCTTATCTCAGGTGAGCTGATCTGCTGTCTAGTCCTTACCTGCATGAAGCACGCACGTCACAGTGTAACTCTAAGGTGAGGGTGTGCTGCATACACATGCACTGCGTTTGGGATGGGGTTGTCATGGAATAAAGACATAATCTGTCGTAGTATATAGCCTGTTAGTGACTGGTGCTTGTTGTGTGTGTGAATCTAACGTTATGTAATGGGCGATTTGTAACATAATGTCACTAAAATTGCCACTTGCAACTAACTAACTAACTAACTAACTAACTAACTAACTAACTAACTAACTCCATAGAGCAGAGGCCTTCTTGAGAAGCTAACAGTTTCTCAGCTAGTCAAGAAATTCCCCGCATTTTATGGAACCCGGAGGTTCATTACCGCATTCACAACAGCCGGACACCTGGCCCTATCCTGAGCCAGCTCAATCCAGTCCATGCCCCACCCCACTTTTTGGAGATCCGTTTTAATATTATCCTCGCATCTACGCCTGGGTCTCTCAAGTGGTCGCCTTCCCTCAGGTCTCCCCATCAAAATTGTGTATGAACCGCTCTTTTACCCATAGGTGTTACATTTTCCGCCCATCTCATTCTTGATTTTATTACCCGAATAATATTTGGCGATGAGTACAGGTCATTAAGTTCCTGGTTATGTAACGGTACGTCTTAATACTGTGCCTTCAGTTCTTAACATCTGATGCCTGTTGTTGTAAAACCGTCTTTAAGCTGATTTTCTTTTGTTTCCTGGAGATGGTATTACAGAGTTGATAGGTTTACATCCAAACTCCGTTCAGCCGTGCGTTGACTGATGGAAGACGAACCCTCATCTAAACAGTTAGTACGAGTGCAGGCAGAAAACGACGTAACGAACTGCCGAGTGTAACGTCGCGTGAAGACGTGCGGTGCCTGTCGCTGTACGGACAGTGGGACTCTGTGAGCAGTAGTTGTAACGGAACGTGCAAAGTAACTTCACGCGTTGCGTAAGGACGTTGCTTTGCTGCTGCATGTTGCCTCCTAGCTAACATTCTGTCTCGCTAACATAACTGCAGACTGATGTGTTATTTCGTAGTGTTACCTGACACATAATTTTCTTTTGATGCCTTACATTCAGCTGGGGAAGACGTAACAGCTGCCTTTGTTTGTGGTGTTATCGGGCACTTAAGTCTATTTTTTATTTGTACACTATGATAAAAAGTGCGCTTTGTAAGGTTTGCGGGTACAGCCATGTACGTACATTAACGTTTTAAAGCCTAGCGGTAACTTTGCGTACCGCCAGGTTTAACATTAAAAAATTCTACGTGGTGCCCACATTGTGTTTATGTGTTTTGTACGGATCTCAGAACAAACAGCAACTTTTGTCTTATAAAATATTAAGAGATTGATTTTTATAACCGAAGTGGAGAGTGTTTACAGCGCGGTACGCACTGAGTCCTTATATANTTTTTATAACCGAAGTGGAGAGTGTTTACAGCGCGGTACGCACTGAGTTCTTATATAAAACAGATACGCTTCGTCTTTAAAGGGTTAAAATGCTCGTAGCTATGTAATGGCCGATAATTAATCGGGCGTATGTCGATACAGCGTGTTGTAGTCAAAACAACTGATATAAGGACATCCTGAAGCTGGGCACACCTTATGTGGGACACTTATAAACTTTGGCACACCTTATGCGGAACACTCAAAGTTTGGCACACCTTATGCGGAACACTCAAAGTTTGGCACACCTTATGTGGAACACTCATAGTTTGGCACACCTTATGCGGAACACTCAAAGTTTGGCACACCTTATGTGGAACACTCATAAACTTTGGCACACCTTATGCGGAACACTCAAAGTTTGGCACGCCTTATGCGGAACACTCATGCAAAGTGACATTACAGAGTGGGGCCCGGGGGCGGGGGGGTGGCGCGGGGGGGGGGGGGGGCGGATGTGATTGGGATTTTGTGATCTTGTTATTCAGCATTAAAATCTGAATGTGCAAAAGAGCGCGACACACATTCGCACTGACGGGTCATTGTAATGCTAATGAATAATTCATGATTATGGCTAGCATATTTATACAAAAAGCCAGTGACAGGTACGATGACGAATGCTATGTATCATACGGACCGTGATTCATCATACGCGATAAATGTGCACGAAACGTATCTGTAAAATATCGACACGTTTGCTGTGTCACGGCGTGTCCTACGCGTTGCGTTCTTTTTTTCTTACTTCTCAGGCATTATTCCGGGGTCGGAGATGCCGGAAGGCGAGTGCGTCTTGCATATGACGTCGTTTCGTGTTGTTTTTGGAAGTACGTGCAGATAAGGCGGGTCCATGAATTAATTAGGGCCTGTTGTTGTTTGTGTCCAGGACGTTTAACTTAGCGTGTTTTGTATCACTCATAAGTGTGACATCCCGTTGTGAATATCGCCAGTCACAGCAGTCTTCGTATAATATGCCGAAATCTAATTTGCTACATGTTTCGGCTGACCTGTAAAACAGCCCTCATCAGGCGGTAAGTCAAAAAGGAGAGGCAGTGCCATGGCTCAGGCGGTTACCCGCTGGCCTCCCACCGCGGAGGCCCGGCTTCGATCCCGGGTCAGTCCATGTGGGATTTGTGGTGGACAAAGTGGCACTGGGACAGGTTTTTCCCCGAGTTCTTCGGTTTCCCCCTGTCAATTTCATTCCGGCGCTCCATTAGTAGGAAAAGGACAAAAATAATCATCATCATCTTCATCTTCATCACAGGGTTGGTTGCACACTAAGCCTCAAGGCCTGCGGTGCGTCCGTAGCGTCTGCTGCGGGGGCCTTCACCCCTAAAAAAAAAGTCACAAAGGGAAGACTGTACATGCGTTGCGTGTGGCGTCATAAATTTCAACTTAGTTAATACACGAAGAATGTTGTGATTGGCCTGCTGTCCGTACCGTCGTGTTTTGTGTTGCGTCTGATTTTAAAAGTACGTCGGATTACCGACAGCTGCAGTTGGAGCCGACTGGAACCGGTCCGCCAGAAGTTGCTGGTTCCCACCGCAGACATCGTTCGTTAAAGACTCGAGAGTGCCAAGTTATGCGTTTCGGCCCAAAGTCCTGGCGTTTTTTGAGCGGTAGAAAGTTACTAGGCTAAAGAAGAACTGCCATGCTGTTACCAAAGTGGAGGATTTTTCGTCGTCAAACAGAAAGGTAGCCATTGGGCCGTATTTTCATCCAGTTTAATCCATTCCACTTTTCAACGTGTTTTGTTAAAATTCATTTTAATACCTTTATTCCATGTGCTTATGTGTATATCGTGTTTATATGTTCATTTGTTTGTGGTTTGTTTAATGACGCTGGCCGTACCTCAGTAACTCCATCCCAGTCTTCACAGCGTCATATCTTAGAATCCTTGTGGACCCTAATCAGCAGCGCTACCGTGACCTCATTTCACGTAATCCATTCTAACCTACACAGTATCGAGTGACGGCGCCATTAGTACATTAACCCTATAAAGATGAAGCGTATCTGTTTTATATAAGGACTCAGTGCGTACCGCGCTGTAAACACTCCACTTCAGTTATAAAAACCAATCTCTTAATGTTTTGTAAGGCAAAAGTTGCTGTTTGTTCTGAGATCCACACAAAACACATTAACACAATGTGGGCACCACGTAGAATTTTTTAATGTTAAACCTGGCGGTACGTAAAGTTACCGCTAGGCTTTAAACGGTTAAAGAAGAAGCTTGTCTGTTTTATATAAGGACTCAGTGCGTACCGCGCTGTAAACACCCTCCACTTCGGTTATAAAAACCAGTCTCTTAATGTTTTATAAGGCAAAAGTTGCTGTTTGTTCTGAGATCCGTACAAAACACATAAACGCAATGTGGGCACCACGTAGAATTTTTTAATGTTAAACCTGGTCGTACGTAAAGTTACCGCTAGGCTTTAAGGGGTTAAACATGACGCAGAAGGTAGTGGTCGTAGCCTAATTTGATCATTTTAGTGAATGGTCTGGCAGTTGCGTGGAACGATCGAGGAAACCCACAGTAAACCTGTCGGGGTATTCCGTCTCCGGACTAAGTGCCTAGATTGCTTACGTGGTTTCTTGCATGAGAATGCATTGCCAAAATTCTGCGCGCGTTTCTTCTACAAAATACATTGTTTCAAAGCTGAATTGTCAACACTAATGCAGTAACAAGACGGGCAACGTACGTATAATGTAATATTGGAGCACGTTCGCGTAACGATTGCTTCCGTGCAAAAGCAGTAAGTATTACATATTCTGAGTGTGTGTCTGTAGCCTTAGTTATCCGGCATGCAAAGCGCATGCGCCGTGTTATATTGTCATCTGTGGCCTGTCCGGCTGTGCAATATTTTTCCATATTACCTCATAAAGGCATGATTTTCAGAAAAAAAATTATTGAACATAAAATGTGTGTAATTTTTTCCACAGCGTTTGTCTGAAACATTTCTCATTGTGAGAATTCAGTGAGATATTATTATAAAAATACATAACTCTTCGTATAAAGTACCCTATATTATTGTCAGATTTTAGTTACATTTGAATGTTGTCGACAGATTTTTGTAGAAAATCCTGAGATACAAAATTTCATGAAAGTCTGTCCCATGGCAGCCGAATTGTTCCAAGAGAACAGAAGGACGGACGGACAGACTTGACGAATCTCACAGTCGCGTTTCGCAGTTTTGGGCACGTGTCTAAAAATCACTCACGTGTGGTGAAGCATGTCTTCAGAAATGTTAATGTGAGATCGATCTGCAAGTTATGACTTAACAAGGGTCCGTTTCAGCGTCTCTTTTTTCCGCTTTCATCAGCGGCATGTTGTGTTGATTTATCCAAATTGAATGGTCACCACCAGTGACGAGTTCATGTGTGCCCATTACACGTGGTCTGCCGACGAGATGAAAGCCCCCGGTAATGTGTGTTTTATAGTGTTTGCATTTGTCACTGTCCACGGAATATTAAATTTCAGCACAATTTTGCATGCAACGTTTAATTTTTAGTCTGTTTCCTACACAGTACGAGAACCTCAGTGTTTACGAAATTTTGGAAATAGCGAGGTTTTGTGTAGGAGATTCATTTCGTCTTGCACTCTCTGTGCTGCTGCAGGAAAATTGCTCTGTCAGGAATTTCTATTCTTCCGTCTCCTCATCATGGTGTTTGTCGTTATTATGTCAGCACTCATAATAGCCTTTTCATTGTACATTTGATGCCTTGTAACTATCCGGCCTTGCCACTAAAACATTTGTCTCGCTGTGATTTCTCTGTGTTGCGTTTGTGCAGTTGCATATTATTTCAGGACTAATGCTAAGGCCGTTGAAATTTCAACGGATAATTTTTGCTGTTACGAACATGTTTATGGAATTTGGATCATGAAATCTATTTCAAAAAATTTCTATGCAACTTTTTGCCAATGAAAAGAATCTCTTTAAAAATAAGCAACTTTATTAAAAACACTTCTTGATCCACGTTTGTACCAGATGTGCAATTTTGTGACGCACTGGACACACAATTACCAAAGAAAATATTATCAGACTTTGCAGCCACCCGTCTCGTAATGCACTTACATCTGAACTAAGACACTAAACTGGCAAACAGAATGCACTTAGCGGTACGCTGTGCAATTCAACCGGAAAGGTAGACACTGCGGTACCGACTGAACGTACTGTTGAGTGCCGTACTTCTGACGTCACATGCTTCTTGTACTGATTATTTCTTTACACAAGGATACATTGACATTCCCCCCACAGGTGCGTATGACGGGAGCATCGTAAGTGTGCAGGCATGGAGTCCTGGCAGCCAAACCCGCGCGCACAACCCATCATTCCAAGGCGAGGCGGGCTCTATATCCCCCAGACGCTCATCGCCCGCCCATTGGGAAGACGGCGTCTTGTCACCAAGATATTCCAGGTACGTACAAAGCAAGATATTGGCTTCGTTAGAGTATGCATGGGGCCGGCGATGTAACCTCAGGGCGTCACGCGTCTGGATGCCTGAATGCTGTCCTCTTTCTCTTGACACACACCGTCCGGGATGTACTACACTTTGTCTTTTCTTAGCCTATTAAGGGTTACGGCGTTTCATTTCCCATATTTCCTATTGCCTTTAAATAGAAAGGGAGCGGGTCTTAAATGTGTAGGAAGAAAGAATTCCCAATCATAAGTTTGAACTTACAACATTGCAGGCCAAGTCTCTTGATGCCATCACAGAAATCAAAAGCAAAGAAATACACTATTTATAGGGAAACACTCCGATTTTCTATAATTAAGCTTTATTGGCCAAACGGGACGCCCATGTCCAGTTAAATTTAAGCTGCTACATGTTTCTGCCCCTCTGGGCTGTTATCAAGAAAATTCATGGCGACGTGCAACGCTGTTTACGCCGTGTTCGTGCATATTTGTCAGTACTGCTGATTGGGATTGAACAGGTTGTATTTCGAAGGTACCTGGTTCAAATCTGACACACAGTAGTCCTAGGACGCCGTTTGGCGGACGACGTCGAACTGGAGCACAGCGCGCGTCAAGAGCTCCGACGCTTCAACAAAGAGATATACGCGACCGGAATACAGCGTCTCGCGCGAAGGTGGAAAAAAAGTGTGTTAATGCTGAAAGGGACTTTGTGGGGAAAATAAACGCAAGTTTGTAAGGGATGTGCCCGTGACGTATATAAATTTCACTAACTGTAACTATAGCTTCTGAGAAAAATGGAGGCATTGCTTTCATACCGCCCCTCGTACCTCGCCTTAACACTTTTTTGCCCAATTCGCGGTGATTTCTGTCTCATTGCATAACTGAAGGAGTCGATAAGACGCCAGAAGTTTGAATGCGTTGGACATTTTAGTGTCCCCAATGTGTCATTTCCTTTGGAGGCTTTGAAATGCTTGTCTTCAGATCGATTTACGAAGTGCGTAAAACGGTGAAAAATGTGTGTGAATTTGAAGTGTTGTTATACACAAGAGCAGGGTGTAAGAAATCTTGCAAGGCACACAACGAAATATTAGCTCGGTAGTTCGGTTAGTGTAGTGGCTGGGCAAAGAATCAATGTTGTATTAGCGGCTGCGGCATAGATTTTTCCTCCTTGTCACCATGTTCAGATCGGCTATGGAGCGCACCCAGCGTCCTGTCCAATGAACACGTTTGGTACAGCTAACCACGCGCTGGTATTTAGTACTGAAATGTGAGAGACGCAGGCGCTATACGTGCAGAAGAACGCCAAAGCTCATGTGGGCTGCTCTGCCAGTTCTTTGCGTGCTGTGTGGTGAAGTCAAGCCCTGGGAGTTACTGTGAACCCAGAATTTTCACCAAAAAATCAGTCACAGCCAACTCTTTTATATCTGTTTTATTTGGAGATTTGAGCAACAAGTTTCGACCTGTTATGTCCATCATGAGGCTGCTCTAAAAACACGAACACTGAAACTCTAGTTGAGTTTCAGTGTTCATGCTTTTTAGAGCAGCCAGGTGATGGACATAGCAGGCCGAAACTTGTAGCTCGAATCTCCAAATAAAGGGATATAACAGAGTTGGCTGTGACTGATTTTTTATGAAAATTGAAACGTACGCCAACGGGGATGTTGCACATTCAAATTATAAACCCAGAAGTATGGGTTTTATGTAAGAAGGCAGTTTTTCCATTAAGATACTTACGTATAGTAACTGAGTAAGTTCGCAACATGTGTGGGTAGGGGCCAGTGACTGTACAGGCGATGTGCCTGTTTACGTTCCAGGGGCTGCTGGTTGTGGTGCTCCTCATTACAATCGGCATCAATGTCATGTTCATCCTGGACACAAGCAGACGTCTTCGTGATGAGGCAGTTACTGCAAGTAAGTAAGAAAATCATTTAACCTTTTAAAGCCTAGCGGTAACTTTACATACCACCAGGTTTAACATTAAAAAATTCTACGTGGTGCCCGCATTGCGTTTATGTGTTCTGTACGGATCTCAGAACAAACAGCAGCTTTTGCTTTATAAAACATTAAGAGATTGGTTTTTATAACCGAAGTGGAGAGTGTTTACAGCGCGGTATGCGCTGAGTCCTTATATAAAACAGATACGCTTCGTCTTTAAAGGGTTAATGCTTGGTCTTTCATCCTTTCAACATAGACGCTGCTCCCTTCCTCACGTACCAGTCGAAAATTTTGACACGAGGAGCTATCCTGTTTGAACCCCTCCCCAACGCTATACTGCATCCAAATTTTAAATATCTGGTCGTCAGTTTACATTGTCTTCTGCATTTTTAATTCCCGATTTTTTTCCCCACTAAAGTCATTAGCCATTGATGGCAAGGGTTCATGTTCTGGTAGGAATAATGGCATTTTTCTGTATCATATTGCCTCTAAGCTCCGAACCAACTGAGTTTGCTACTTATTATATACCAAGAGCTATGCTGCGTGAAGATGTGTCCGCATATGGTGTATACGCCGTTTACACAGCATACTGTGTGACGTTTAGGTGTCACAACTGTTCTGCCCTTACTTTACCAAATAGACACTGCAGGGTGTTCCTGCTGCCATAGTAGTCATTTGTTTAAATGTCGGCTAATATATGCAAGAGAGATGTCTCAAGTCTTGTGGGGTATGACACCGTGTCAATTGGGCGAGTACGTCGTGACCTTTCTCAGGATAGTGGTGTCTTCAGCTGCAGGGTCAAGCAGTGTCCTTTGCATTGCTGATGGAAAACATTCAGTGCACACATGTGGATCTTTGCAACCTCTGACATATATGTTTGTGTTCCATCAGAACGTTTTGCTTCCAGATTTGAAGAAATTATTTTGAATTGAAGAGTGACTTGTAGTGGACGTGATTATAAAAATGTGAAATGTTCTCAGCAAATAATCTATTCAGCAAAAAACTCAAAGGACTGAACTCAAAATTTTTTATTGAATATGGTGCTTGTATAGTGTTGTTACAATGAATGGACTGGGGTGGCTGACCGATGAATCATAGCTGGATTATGGGCAGCAGCTAAAGATGTGTACTTTATGAAAAACCGGCCTAAAAGTACAATTCAGTGATGATATGTCATACGTGTATCAGGGAAAGAAGCAGTGAGGTGCAAGGTGGTGCACTTGCACCACATTTGGATGTTTACAATGACCAATTAATCATATCCGACAGTAAAGTGCATTCAATAACAAGACTAAATTTCACACAGTTGCAACAGTTTTAGTCTAGGGGTTAATTAAGAATTGCAACTAAATGTCATCTGTGATACTGTCTTGTCCAGCATTAGTCATTACAAAACCTGGGCACTCTATATACAGGTGATGTTCACCAAGTTATGAGTAGTCCTGCGATCACTCTCTGTAACACAGGAATATGTCGTCTGTTGCAGAGATTACTGGAGCATCTGGCATGCCAGTGGGACATGCTGCATTAATGTGTGGGCTGAATTAAGTTAGGTGAAACTTCATATCATATGTCCTACGCCTTATACCCAGCTGCTTGGTAATCTTGGTTTTGTATCCTCAGGAGGTGGAGGGGAGCTGGTAGATGGCAAAAACAGACGGAACAACTTGAGGCTGCAGGAGAGTCAACCCAAGTCCCTTGCTATCGAAGTATCGAGCAGCCAGTCCAAAGTTTCCGTGTCGGTCGATGGCACAACGGTAAGGCACTGGCACGGTGACACTGACGCTGGCACAGAAGCTGCTTTAAGTCGTGGTCATGTGGACTGTACATGTTGGAGTTAATCATGCAGAAGTGTGGGTTAGGCTTCAGTCTGTCAGTTTAGAATGAATATAAGTAAGTTTGCATTGTGTTGCAATATATAGCCCCCAGTTGCCCCCTGAGTGCATCACATTTTATGGTAGGGAGGGCTCCCTGTGCAAAGTAAAGTTCCATATGAGCTGATTTAGATGAAAGTCAGCGCAGGATATGCCCACAGAACCATAGTGGGTGATGGTGAGTTTGGTGAAAATCAGCGCAGTGAAAGCTGTACTTGACTCTGGGGGCATAAATGTATTTCTGTCCGTACCTTCCACGTTTATTGTCCGATTTGGGTGTAATTTGGTATAAGAGACCCACTTTAGTTTAGTCTCTCTCTCCATCATGCACACTTGTGTAATTGAATACAACATCTCTGCCTCCCCTTCGAGTAAAATCATGGTATGCCACTGCATAATGCTGTTAAAGATTCTTGATTTATGTAAAAATTGGTACAGGGGAGGCTGCACTTTTCTTATGCACATAGATGAAATTGCGTTTACTAATGTACCGCCAAACTGTATGGCATTTCGAAAGTGAGGAATGCGTGGGTAAAGTTTGTGTATTACTTCACCAAGTAAACCATTTGCAAGTGATGCCGTAGGGCTACATCCAGAGAAACTCACGCTCTGTCCAAATATCCTATACACACAGCAAAAACTTTAAGTTTTGTTTAGGTTATGGTTGGCATGTGATGCCTATACTCATGTCAGCAGTATGAGTGTTCAGAAGGGCACGTGGTGATACAGGCCAGAAGGCCAGGACTTGAATACACATGAGAACATCAGATTATTATTTTATTTTGCTTGTACTCCTATTTTAATACTATTTTCTTATGTCCATCATCTTTCAAGCAAGGCCAGCACTAGCTAATATGGCGCCGGTATCTACCTGCCTGCTGGTTCAGACCATGGGCACTGCAGCCTCCTGTGAAAGAAAATCTGTGAATGGCTAAAACTTGTTTGCAAGAAGTATATTTTCTGAAATATATGTGACACGTTATGTAGAATAAAGTCCGTTACATTCATGTCTGTTGGAATTCTGTGAATTTCTGTGATTATTTTGCCAGTAACAATTTAACTCTGTGCATTAGAACATCTTCAGATTTTTTTCAGTTGCGATAATTATTGAAGTAATTGTATGTTACTAAAACAGCCAAAAGCGATTTGTTTGAACAGTGTGCCACATCCTAAGTCAGAGCACCTTAAAACTGTTCGAAGGTGAACCAACAGATTGGAGCAAGGTGTGACAATGTATATTTGTATTAGCCAACGTAGGAATCAATTATCATATCTGAGAGAAGTTTGGTTCCAGTTAGCTACATCTGTGTGGAAGTTTATCTCTCTTGGATATACCAAATTAGAAGAAAATTACAATCCTTGAGAGTGCTTAATAGAGTTGTCAGAGTACTGTAGTGGGTATAGGCAGAGTATATGCTTCAGTTAAACATTGAGATCACCAGGATGATGAGGGCTTGACTTTTTGCACGTGGACAACATTCTGGCTCTGTGAGAGGCAAGGGTTGAAGTTGGCAAGTGAGGCATTTGACATGGGAAGCTAATAACTTACACTTAGATGCTAAGTCTTCTTTTGTTATTGTGTGAACTGGAACACATCCGTGTGGGTGTATTCCTTAGTGCTGTGCAACTGCCTTATGTAAGATGGTCTTGTATTCGGTGTAAGAATAATAATTAATATTATTACCTTTCAGAGTCAAGTGCAAGTCACTGGTAACATTGTATCCTGTAATGCTAAAATACTCCAATGAGAGAAATTTAATGTAAATGTAGCTTGCTAGATCCTAGAAGATGGCGAGGAGCATAAGGGACGGGGCATCCATGTCGTGGTGCTAAATCAGGCCAGTGGCAGTGTTATGGCGCAGCGTACGTTTGACACCTACTCGCCACATGAAGATGAGGCCATGGCATTGTTCCTGAACATGGTGTCTGATGGAAGGATCATCATATTTGCCATAAAGGTAAGGGAAATTTGTGTTATTAATTTGCACAGTTGAGGATAACTGTATGGGGATGTGAACAGTGTCTAGGTGTTATGTTGCCGTCACAACAGCGGAAATGTTTTGGCACACTTTCTGACATTTGTGCGGCAGCACATACAAAGTAAACGTGCTTCATGCATTGTTGCTACTTGTGTCCTCAAAATGCGTGTTGTGCGTACTGTGGTTTAGTACTTATGTTTATTGGTATTATATACCAGGGACATTTATCACAGTTTTCTGTTAACAGGTGTTGATCATGACATATGTTTTGATGTTTTTGAACGTTCATGTCATAATCAGTACCTGTAAAAAGGCACTGTGATAAAGATGGTTCATATGTAGCGAAATAATGCTTGTGTGTTTCATCTCAATAAAATCAAAACTCCATTCATGAAGAAATTAAGAGCAGATTGAAGTTTGGGAATGCTTATTATCATTTGGTGCACAATCTTTTGTCTTAGAATTTGCTATCCAAGAACGTAAAGATTAAGAAATACTGAACCATAAATGCTTGGCAGGGCATATGGCACATATATAGAGAGGTTTGGTGGCGAAACCTGAGGGAAAGGACCACTTGGGAGACTAGGCATAGATGGGAGGATGATATTAAAATGGATCTTCAAAAAGTGGAATGGGGAGGCATGGGCTGGATCGATCTTGCTCAGGACAGGGACAGGTGGTGGGTGCTTGTGAATGCAGTAATGGACCTTCGGGTTCCATGAAATGCAGGGAATTTCTTGACTAGCTGAGGGCCTGTTAGCTTCTCAGGAAGGACTGTGCTCTGTGGAATTAGTTTGGTTGGTTGGTCAGTCAACATTTCATTTCAGTGGCTGAACTGCAAATATCAGTACTCATGTCGGAGACTAACATCTCATGTTGACATTAAAAGTTCTGCATTACGTCTGTTGAAATCCGCTGTAACTGTTTTCCCTTGCAGGATGAAGGAACATTTCAGATGAAGCAGCCTGCACGTGATCTCTTGAAACGGCTTGGGTCAAAGCGAGCTCAGGTGATTGGCTGGAGAGACATGTGGGCAATGGTAACACAGAAAGGCGCAAAGATGTTTGGAGAATCTTACAGCAAGAGTACGGAGTTCAATACTTGGGGTGCCCCTGTGGTTCTACGCACTGAAGTTCCTCTTGTGCCAGTTGAAGGTACATATACAGTGACTTCAAAACTTTAACATAGATGAATAACATTTTTTGCTTCTTCTTCTTCTTCTTCTTCTTCTTCTTCTCCTCCTCCTCCTCCTCCTCCTCCTCCTCCTCCTCCTCCTCCTCCT
>BLKM01000162.1:0-12500 GCA_013340265.1 Coptotermes formosanus | reverse complement strand
TATACACTGTCATTGCTGGTCTGACAGTTACAGCACAGTACATGCCCTCAAACATTCTACCTGAGGACACAAAACCATGCGGTTGTTCTAACACTGTGTTTACGTATTTTTGTAGTTTTTGAACACAGACGATGGGTCGTGTCCAAATGCTGATTACATTTTAATGTGGGTACCCCTTACTTTAAAGACGAAGTGTATCTGTTTTATATAAGGACTCAGTGCGTACCGCGCTGTAAACACTCTCCACTTCGGTTATAAAAACCAGTCTCTTAATGTTTTATAAGGCAAAAGTTGCTGTTTGTTCTGAGATCCGTACAAAACACATAAAAGCAATGTGGGCACCACGTAGAATTTTTTAATGTTAAACCTGGTGGCATGTAAAGTTACCGCTAGGCTTTAAAAGGTTAATTTAACAGACGCTGGATTGTAATTGTATAAAATATTACCCACTACTGGAATTAGTTTTTACGGATGTTAGAGAATATGTTTTCTGTTGAAAATGGAGCACAACATGGTATGCAAGTTTTATTAAAATTTTTACATAGGTAGCTATTTTCACCTTTCAAGCGCTGAAGATGAAACCACTACGTTGGCTCAAAACGTTGGGAATCAAATATGCAGTGACGCAGTGCCATATACCCGAGCAAATGGTACGTATTATAAACTCCGCTGCGGGAACCTAAAAATTCGCAACATGTTGCTAAACAGGAGCGTTTGCGAAATTTCGAAAAGCGGTTATTAGCTTCCTTATATCTGTCTGTCCGTCCGAATGGGACTCCCCTCCCACTGGACGGATTTTCATGGAATTTGACATCTGAATATTTTTCGAAAATTTGTCGCGCAAATTCAAATTTCATTAAAATTGACAATAAGGGGTACTTTACATGAAGATCTATGTGCATTTATGATAATATCTCGCTCAAGTCTTCTTAGAATGAGAAATGTTTCAGACAAAAATTGTAGAGAAAATCAAAACACACATTTTATGTTCAGCAAATATTTTCCGGAATTCGCGCCGTTTATGAGATAATGTGGAAAAATATGGTAGAGCCAGGCAGGCCACATATGGCAATTGACATGGCGCATGCGCACTGCATGCTGGACAACTAAGGCTACAGACACACACTCAGAATATGTTACACTTATTGCTTTTACACGGCAACAATGGTTACGCGAACGCGCGTCAATGTGAGGTTATACATACACTTCCCACCTTGTTAATTTTTGTCTTTATTATGGACCCGATAATGCTTTCAATGTTTCTAATTGTAGCGTCGAAAGTTGGAACCAATAAAGTACACTGAGTCTGAGAAGACAAGGGGTGCAGCAACAGTGTTTCAATTTTAGAGACAGTCTCGGATTTTCCCTTCAAGAACTAAAGCAAATAACATTATTCCTGTCAAGTTGTGTTACTTAAGAAAGCTGGTATCCAAGCCGAAATTTCAACCCAGCCTCCCGCCGAAATTCTGTGCATAAGTGGTGAACAACCTACAACGACCTTCCGTAATAGCAACTCTTTACCCAGTCCACTGAACAGGATATATTAAAAATCTAAAAAAATTTAGTTTGTGTTCAATATTTCTGCTTTCGTTAATTTAAGTGACACCTGACGCTCTGAATGCGATGGCCGAAAGCATTCATTCGAAATTCGGAGTAGGGTTTATGAAACTGCCATTTACGACGGCCATGTTGTCAATAATCACAAAGCCTTGCTTCTTGTCATCACACCGAGATAGCGTGGCGTGACAGTGCATTTACATGTGGATCAGCGTGGCATATTTTCAATATTTCACTCATATCTCTACAGACACACAGTCCCAGAATCAGCGTATTCACAGAATAAAGCATGATGCCGGCAGGTGTAAACGAATACCCCACTTCCATACACCTGATATTCCACAATTCATAACTTTATATTCCGAGATACCCACATGACCCCCCAATCTTTAATAACTGGTCTTAGAAGTAGAGAGTCGGAGCAGAATCCTGAGACATTGAATGAAGATATTACTAAACGACTGGCTGCTTTTGAAAGAAAAGTTTTCAGAAGAACTTTTGGGAGGAACTGATATAAACGATAATTGGAGAAAGCGATATGATAAGGAATTAACGCAGCTGTTAGGAGATTTAGCTATACCTTCAGTTGTCAGAATAAGTTGGTTGATTTGGATTGGTCATATTAATAGAATGGATGGTAAAAGAAAAGTAAGTCAAGTATTTAATAATAATCCCCAGGGAAGTCGACAAACAAGACGACCAAAAAAAAAAGATGATGGAAATGTGTACAAGCAGATAAGAATAGATGCAAAATTAAAAACTGGAAAGAGAGGTCAAAAACAGAGCTGACTGGGCGAAGTCCATTAAGGAGGTAAAGGTCCGCATTGGACCGCAGTGAGGTCTACGAGAAAGAAAAAGAAGAAGGAGGAGGAGAAGGAGAAGGAGGAGGAGAAGGAGAAGGAGGAGAAGGAGGAGGAGAAGGAGAAGGAGAAGAAGAAGATATGGATAATTTTATTTATAGTAGACGTGGCGGTGGTAAATTTTGACTGCGCCTAGTTCAGCTCCGTTCCATGAAGGTGTATGGGAACCTGGAGATGGAGTTCCACGCATTCTTCGCCACTGCCCTGCTAACCATCCGCTATTTAGAGTATTGTATGTTGCGCAGCAGTTGTGCAAACCTTGGCGACTTTACTGCTGCCTCGCCTACAGGCTATGCCATAAATTATGAACCCGTCCGTCACAAAACACGCTTTAAAACGGGAGTTTTAATCTTTAACAACTTGTACTTAAATCGAACGTCACTAAGCTATTGGAGCATCGGCCACGTCACATGAACGTACTAACCGAAATTTTATAAAGAGAAAGCAAAAACGCGAAGGCCAACACATGGTAGCACACGTGACTTTGCATTGAACCGTACTCACTTCGCACCGGAGGTTTCTGGAAGTTATAAGACGTTACTTTAAGCATAGGCAAACCCCCGCAAAGAAATTCAATGTGTCTGCTGTTGTTAACCTTTTAAAGCCTAGCGGTAACTTTACGTACCACCAGGTTTAACATTAAAAAATTCTACGTGGTGCCCACATTGCGTTTATGTGTTTTGTACGGATCTCAGCACAAACAGCGACTTCTGCCTTATAAAACATTAAGAGATTGGTTTTTATAACCGAAGTGGAGAGTGTTTACTGCGCGGTACGCACTGAGTCCTTATATAAAACAGATACGCTTCGCCTTTAAAGGGTTAAGCTATATGCTAAAGTTTTATGTGTGGTGCAGTACTACAAACGTTTCGACCTAATTTATTTCATGCAAAGAGTTACTACTTTTGCGCAAACTGTCGAATCTGGTGCCCAGTTCTTTGGAGACGTTTCACTAACGTAAAAGACCGTAACAGACAGCGACCAACCACGAAATTGGAATCCTCCACAGATGTGGGGCATGTGTTTATATTCCCTTCCTCGCCGCTCTACACCGGTGAAATACCGTTCGGTACCCAGTGGATAAGAAAATGAGTCGTCGCAAGGGGTGGTCTCGAGGCTTTTGAATGCAGAAAAATCCCTTGTTAATGCCGGGAATCAAATCCAATTCTTCAATCCTTCAGCCCATAAAACAGGGATAGTAGGTTGCACTAATGACCGGAAATATTCTGTTACCTGATGTTTTAATCAGGGCTGTGGAGTTGGTACAAAAACTTCCGACTCCGACTCCTTCGTAAAATCTCAACACGCATTAATAACGGTGAACTTGTAAGACATTTCATCGCCACCACGTGAGTCATCAGGCTACTTTTTTGACTTATGACCTATATTTAGGTATAAGTCTCATGGTTATTTTAGCTATAAGGGCTCTGGAGTTGGAGTATCTAGTTAAGATTTTAGACTGAGGTCGCAGTTGGAGTCGGTACATTTTAACCGGCTCTGATTCCACCTAAAATTCCTTCCGACTCCGACTCCACCTAAAATTCCTTCCGACTCCGACTCCACCTAAGATTCCTTCCGATTCCGACTCCACCTAAAATTCCTTCCGACTCCGACTCCACCTAAAATTCCTTCCAACTCCGACTCTACCTAAAATTCCTTCCGACTCCACCTAAAAATTCCTTCCGACTCCACCTAAAATTCCTTCCGACTCCACCTAAAATTCCTTCCGACTCCACCTAAAATTCCTTCCGACTCCACCTAAAATTCCTTCTGACTCCGACTCCACAGCCCTGTTTTAACTCGAAAATGTTATTCCAGCCCACCTATACACCTCTAGGCAGGTTCATTTGCGATCAAGTAGTCTTGTTATGAAACTGGCCACTCACCTCCGTCTAGTACTAAAGTTTGTACTCCCCTGTACGACTTCAACGTCTAGAAAGTTTCCAGTCACTTGGAAAATATAATACAAGAAAGCTGGGTATTTACGGCACCTGTAAGCTGGTGCGAATACTTCAGTTGCACTGAAGTGCCTCAGTAAGTCGCATGACAGTGTGACCCTTCGCTAACACAAGTTAAACATTCAGTTTCAACAGAAACACTGCGTTTAAGCAGACAACGTCGTTAGGAACGAAAGAGTAAACCTTATCCATCGCGAGGGTGCTTCTATCGAAGAAATGCATTCGGTGAAACCGCTGTGACAGAGTGTAATATTGTATTGCTTTGATAGGGACACGAGATAGGGACAGTGAGGGGTGAAAAAAAATTAAAATTACAAAAAATCTACTAGTGATATTTTATGAAAATGCAGTTTAGTGAGACTAAGAGGGCGGTTAAATACGCGACATAAAAAAATCGCCTGATGGACGTTCAGTCGAAAATTTACACTTTTAAGTACATTAAATAAAACACACTAATCCGTCTGTATAAACCCATAACCAAAAGCAAAGCCTCCTTTGTCTTTTCAACAGCGTAACTGTCTGTACGCCCTCCCACAGAGTGTGTGCTGCTCTGCGTACAATCGAGTTTCTCGCCGTCGGAATCCCATTAAACTTCACATGCGTATAATCGAATGAGTGCGGGACAAATCGGGGTCGGGGGAGGTTTTGGCGTACCAAACAAAAGGTACCAGAAGAATGACTGTAGAGAGATTAAACACAAGAGCGATTTATGTTACATGCTACGCGCCCTGTAGCGCAAGATACCGCTCAAAATATTCTCACAAAAACTGCGTCAGGGAAAAATTGAAAATACGACAGTGACTCTTTCCTTTATTTCTGGCAATCTTAGGGTATTTTCTTTTTTCCCCCATGGCAGGACAGCCGCTATTGGAACAGGGCGTCGTCATTGCCGAGGCTTCGTCATCACACTCAGACACACCACACATTCGTTAGGATGTCTCTGGAGGGGTGATCAGCCCGAATCAGAGATCTCTACCTGACAAAACACTACACTCAAAAGAGCCATACATCCATGCCCTTGGCGGGATTCGAACTCACAATCCCAGCAAGCGACCGGCTGCAGACTCATGCTTTAGACCGCTAGACAACAGGGATCAGAATTTCTAGGATTACGTATGAAATACAAAGTTTAAGCTTGTACCAACGTTAATGCCTATTTTAACAGGGTAGTTCATAAACTGTCTCGACTAGAACGATCTCTCTTTTTGCGTCCTGTGTAAATTTGTTTTGTTTTTTACTGGATACAGAGTAACAATTTGTTATCTGAATCCTCGCCACGTGTCGCGTTACGTCACGTAGCGCATAGTTCGCCGCCATTCAAATTTGCACTGATCCGGGGTTCACGACTTTTAGTTAAATTTATTGCAGCTGATATCAGCCTTTAACTCACTACATTTTAGAGCACACACTGGAAACACTTGTCTACAGTGTCACATCCTACGCACGCGTCCTTCATTGCACGTTAAAACGTTTAAACTTTAACGCTTGCTGCCCCAGTTCACCTTTTTTTATCGCCTCTAGAATGCGCTGCTACAGCTCACGTATGGCTGCAGTTATAGAAGAAAGGTACGTCACATCCTTCAAGAACGTAATGGTTGTCAGATCCGGAATGTGGGGGCCATGCAATAGGTCCCACGCGTCCAGTCAATTTGCCAGGAAACCTTACGTCGACATAGGCACAGACCTGTGTAAGGGAATATAATGCTGGTGTGCTACCTTGTTGAAAAGTCATAATGCCACTATACTGATCCTGTAATTGTTGCATCAGGTAATTTTACAGCACTGCAGATGCAGTAAACAAGGGGGGGGGGGGGGCATGAGGAATGCTACTGGGGTTAGAGGGAGATTTACACCGTCTTTATGACACCTGCAAGATTAGGATGAGTGATACCACACTGGAATGCAGTGGATAGGTTTTAATCAATTACACATATCATGTAATTGACTTTATATTGCTGCAGCTTTAGGTAGCCTACTTCTAAAATACTTTACTAAATTTGTGAAGTAATTTTCCGCCCATCTCAGCGTCCAACTTTATGAACTGGGATACTTCACGAAGAAATGGCGGGATGGCTCGCCATCTGGCGTGAAAAATTACTGCACGCACACGTATTATGTCTGCAGGAAAATAAATGTCTTCGCCTTTACTTGTAATTCCGCACCCATTCATTTTCTTCTCTATTTGTTTCGTTTCTTTAATTCCTTCTCTTCTTCCTCTCGCTTTCTGTTTATTTGTATTTCCTACAGCAATGCCACTCCATCTTCTTTTTCTCCTCTCCTATACTTAAAAGAGTTCGGCTGCACAACTTCACACGCCCCGGTATTTCAAGGTCTTCCCCGAATTCTACGTTGTTTTTGAGCAGAAACAAACTCATATAAAACACATTTTGCAATACAAATTCATAGCTTTCTTTTACAACATGAATCCTTAGTTTCGTTTCGTAGTCCTTCCCTCTTCTACCTACTTGTTCACAGTAGGTGTCGAGGTTGTTTATTTTCATTTGATCACACTCAGACACACACCGCACTCGGCAGAACTCCTCTGGACGAGGGATCGGCCCGTCGCAGAGACCTCTACCTGACAACACAAACACTGTACAAGAGACAAACATCCATGCCTCCGGTGGGATTCGAACCCACGATCCCAGCAAACGCTCGGCAGCAGACCTACGCCTTAGACCGCGCGGCCACTATGTCCAATCCTTACTAATAAAAGATACTTAGCCGATGTTAGGTGACATAACCAAAGGTAATATTATCCACTACTTTCTTTGCTAAATTGCAGTAACTTATTTTTTTTGTTTTCCTTGAGTTTCTCTGCCTAGCGCTTAGTTTTGTAATATTCTGCTAACCACGCTCCGATGCTGGACCCACGTTTAAACCAACACTGTTCCACACTGACATACACGTACCACGTAAAACTGCCGTCCATAACATGTGTAATACTAAGTAACCTGGAGACAAACAATATAGGAATTTCCTTAAGCTCACATTAATGCCGACAGAAAATAAAACTGGTGTTTACGGTGGCCGTTAAAGCGTGTTCCCCGCTATCCGCAGTTTACTGTCGATATTGTCCGTTAACGGTTTTGCGCTACCTGGCAGGAGTTCAGCCCTGCAGCGACATGACAGGCAATGGCTGCCACTAGGTGGATCAGGGATGGGAAATTAGGTTCTTAACGAGGTGCCATAAATCCACTGCGCCTTACGTCGTCATGAGGGGCAGGCGGACATTATACTTCCACTGCTGGCATTAGATCTACTTCGAATTGACCGTGGATCTGTGGACTTCGCGAAAAAGAACTTTATTCAAGAATGGTTAAACAAATGTTACCGTAAATATGAACATTAACCTCAATTACACTTAAATTCTAAGCAATTACGCGCAGTAAACACACTCGGTCTCTGTTATAAAAACTTATTAACCGAGCGCTGTGTAGGGAAATAATCGCTGTTTTCCTGAGATAAGTGCAAAACACACTGTAAAAGCAGAACGTAGAAATTTTAAATGTTAAAAGTGGTTGTAGATGAATTAACTGCTGGTCTCATAAAGTGCTTATTATTTACACACACTGAATACATTTTAAAGACAAGCTTCTAACAAAATCCATTCTTCGAATCGTGTCATTAGTAACTGGTTTGGTGGGGTTTTCTAAACGCGAGTTTCTCTTGTAATGGTGCCAAGACGCACTGTATTAAATCCGGAGTGGATCTCACCGACTGTGCCATGCGGGTTCTTCTACTCCCCACACAGTAGAGTATTTGTGCGGTGATGGGTTTATGGACTTTATCCATCGGTCAAAAGAGTAAAATATTAAAAATTAAAATCACGACATATCGGCAGCTGGCTCTGCTTCCGTCCTCAGGTGAATGGAGGGGGAGAAGAGAAGAACACGTACTCTGTTGGGCCTCTTAGACAGAGTGCGAGGCTAGCTCTGTCTAAGGGGCCCAACAGAGTAGGTGTTCTTCTCTTCTCCCCCTCCATTCACCTGAGGACGGAAGCAGAGCCAGCTGCCGATATGTCGTGATTTTAATTTTTAATATTTTACTCTTTTGACCGATGGATAAAGTCCATAAACCCATCACCGCACAAATACTCTACTGTGTGGGGAGTAGAAGAACCCGCATGGCACAGTCGGTGAGATCCACTCCGGATTTAATACAGTGCGTCTTGGCACCATTACAAGAGAAACTCGCGTTTAGAAAACCCCACCAAACCAGTTACTAATGACACGATTCGAAGAATGGATTTTGTTAGAAGCTTGTCTTTAAAATGTATTCAGTGTGTGTAAATAATAAGCACTTTATGAGACCAGCAGTTAATTCATCTACAACCACTTTTAACATTTAAAATTTCTACGTTCTGCTTTTACAGTGTGTTTTGCACTTATCTCAGGAAAACAGCGATTATTTCCCTACACAGCGCTCGGTTAATAAGTTTTTATAACAGAGACCGAGTGTGTTTACTGCGCGTAATTGCTTAGAATTTAAGTGTAATTGAGGTTAATGTTCATATTTACGGTAACATTTGTTTAACCATTCTTGAATAAAGTTCTTTTTCGCGAAGTCCACAGATCCACGGTCAATTCGAAGTAGATCTAATGCCAGCAGTGGAAGTATAATGTCCGCCTGCCCCTCATGACGACGTAAGGCGCAGTGGATTTATGGCACCTCGTTAAGAACCTAATTTCCCATCCCTGATCCACCTAGTGGCAGCCATTGCCTGTCATGTCGCTGCAGGGCTGAACTCCTGCCAGGTAGCGCAAAACCGTTAACGGACAATATCGACAGTAAACTGCGGATAGCGGGGAACACGCTTTAACGGCCACCGTAAACACCAGTTTTATTTTCTGTCGGCATTAATGTGAGCTTAAGGAAATTCCTATATTGTTTGTCTCCAGGTTACTTAGTATTACACATGTTATGGACGGCAGTTTTACGTGGTACGTGTATGTCAGTGTGGAACAGTGTTGGTTTAAACGTGGGTCCAGCATCGGAGCGTGGTTAGCAGAATATTACAAAACTAAGCGCTAGGCAGAGAAACTCAAGGAAAACAAAAAAAATAAGTTACTGCAATTTAGCAAAGAAAGTAGTGGATAATATTACCTTTGGTTATGTCACCTAACATCGGCTAAGTATCTTTTATTAGTAAGGATTGGACATAGTGGCCGCGCGGTCTAAGGCGTAGGTCTGCTGCCGAGCGTTTGCTGGGATCGTGGGTTCGAATCCCACCGGAGGCATGGATGTTTGTCTCTTGTACAGTGTTTGTGTTGTCAGGTAGAGGTCTCTGCGACGGGCCGATCCCTCGTCCAGAGGAGTTCTGCCGAGTGCGGTGTGTGTCTGAGTGTGATCAAATGAAAATAAACAACCTCGACACCTACTGTGAACAAGTAGGTAGAAGAGGGAAGGACTACGAAACGAAACTAAGGATTCATGTTGTAAAAGAAAGCTATGAATTTGTATTGCAAAATGTGTTTTATATGAGTTTGTTTCTGCTCAAAAACAACGTAGAATTCGGGGAAGACCTTGAAATACCGGGGCGTGTGAAGTTGTGCAGCCGAACTCTTTTAAGTATAGGAGAGGAGAAAAAGAAGATGGAGTGGCATTGCTGTAGGAAATACAAATAAACAGAAAGCGAGAGGAAGAAGAGAAGGAATTAAAGAAACGAAACAAATAGAGAAGAAAATGAATGGGTGCGGAATTACAAGTAAAGGCGAAGACATTTATTTTCCTGCAGACATAATACGTGTGCGTGCAGTAATTTTTCACGCCAGATGGCGAGCCATCCCGCCATTTCTTCGTGAAGTATCCCAGTTCATAAAGTTGGACGCTGAGATGGGCGGAAAATTACTTCACAAATTTAGTAAAGTATTTTAGAAGTAGGCTACCTAAAGCTGCAGCAATATAAAGTCAATTACATGATATGTGTAATTGATTAAAACCTATCCACTGCATTCCAGTGTGGTATCACTCATCCTAATCTTGCAGGTGTCATAAAGACGGTGTAAATCTCCCTCTAACCCCAGTAGCATTCCTCATGCCCCCCCCCCCCCTTGTTTACTGCATCTGCAGTGCTGTAAAATTACCTGATGCAACAATTACAGGATCAGTATAGTGGCATTATGACTTTTCAACAAGGTAGCACACCAGCATTATATTCCCTTACACAGGTCTGTGCCTATGTCGACGTAAGGTTTCCTGGCAAATTGACTGGACGCGTGGGACCTATTGCATGGCCCCCACATTCCGGATCTGACAACCATTACGTTCTTGAAGGATGTGACGTACCTTTCTTCTATAACTGCAGCCATACGTGAGCTGTAGCAGCGCAT
Source organism: Coptotermes formosanus (assembly GCA_013340265.1). NCBI lineage: Eukaryota > Metazoa > Arthropoda > Insecta > Blattodea > Rhinotermitidae > Coptotermes > Coptotermes formosanus. Next base: position 1,793 of record BLKM01000162.1, on the reverse strand, counting down.
TCTAGAGGCGATAAAAAAAGGTGAACTGGGGCAGCAAGCGTTAAAGTTTAAACGTTTTAACGTGCAATGAAGGACGCGTGCGTAGGATGTGACACTGTAGACAAGTGTTTCCAGTGTGTGCTCTAAAATGTAGTGAGTTAAAGGCTGATATCAGCTGCAATAAATTTAACTAAAAGTCGTGAACCCCGGATCAGTGCAAATTTGAATGGCGGCGAACTATGCGCTACGTGACGTAACGCGACACGTGGCGAGGATTCAGATAACAAATTGTTACTCTGTATCCAGTAAAAAACAAAACAAATTTACACAGGACGCAAAAAGAGAGATCGTTCTAGTCGAGACAGTTTATGAACTACCCTGTTAAAATAGGCATTAACGTTGGTACAAGCTTAAACTTTGTATTTCATACGTAATCCTAGAAATTCTGATCCCTGTTGTCTAGCGGTCTAAAGCATGAGTCTGCAGCCGGTCGCTTGCTGGGATTGTGAGTTCGAATCCCGCCAAGGGCATGGATGTATGGCTCTTTTGAGTGTAGTGTTTTGTCAGGTAGAGATCTCTGATTCGGGCTGATCACCCCTCCAGAGACATCCTAACGAATGTGTGGTGTGTCTGAGTGTGATGACGAAGCCTCGGCAATGACGACGCCCTGTTCCAATAGCGGCTGTCCTGCCATGGGGGAAAAAAGAAAATACCCTAAGATTGCCAGAAATAAAGGAAAGAGTCACTGTCGTATTTTCAATTTTTCCCTGACGCAGTTTTTGTGAGAATATTTTGAGCGGTATCTTGCGCTACAGGGCGCGTAGCATGTAACATAAATCGCTCTTGTGTTTAATCTCTCTACAGTCATTCTTCTGGTACCTTTTGTTTGGTACGCCAAAACCTCCCCCGACCCCGATTTGTCCCGCACTCATTCGATTATACGCATGTGAAGTTTAATGGGATTCCGACGGCGAGAAACTCGATTGTACGCAGAGCAGCACACACTCTGTGGGAGGGCGTACAGACAGTTACGCTGTTGAAAAGACAAAGGAGGCTTTGCTTTTGGTTATGGGTTTATACAGACGGATTAGTGTGTTTTATTTAATGTACTTAAAAGTGTAAATTTTCGACTGAACGTCCATCAGGCGATTTTTTTATGTCGCGTATTTAACCGCCCTCTTAGTCTCACTAAACTGCATTTTCATAAAATATCACTAGTAGATTTTTTGTAATTTTAATTTTTTTTCACCCCTCACTGTCCCTATCTCGTGTCCCTATCAAAGCAATACAATATTACACTCTGTCACAGCGGTTTCACCGAATGCATTTCTTCGATAGAAGCACCCTCGCGATGGATAAGGTTTACTCTTTCGTTCCTAACGACGTTGTCTGCTTAAACGCAGTGTTTCTGTTGAAACTGAATGTTTAACTTGTGTTAGCGAAGGGTCACACTGTCATGCGACTTACTGAGGCACTTCAGTGCAACTGAAGTATTCGCACCAGCTTACAGGTGCCGTAAATACCCAGCTTTCTTGTATTATATTTTCCAAGTGACTGGAAACTTTCTAGACGTTGAAGTCGTACAGGGGAGTACAAACTTTAGTACTAGACGGAGGTGAGTGGCCAGTTTCATAACAAGACTACTTGATCGCAAATGAACCTGCCTAGAGGTGTATAGGTGGGCTGGAATAACATTTTCGAGTTAAAACAGGGCTGTGGAGTCGGAGTCAGAAGGAATTTTAGGTGGAGTCGGAAGGAATTTTAGGTGGAGTCGGAAGGAATTTTAGGTGGAGTCGGAAGGAATTTTTAGGTGG
>BLKM01000159.1:229261-242687 GCA_013340265.1 Coptotermes formosanus | reverse complement strand
ATGTAGGAGTGTGTTACGATTGATGATAAAACTCTCTTTGTGCATTTGTTGGTGATGAGTGTTTTTGTATAATATAGTGCACGGACATGGAACATATTAAAAGTTAGTTAGTTAGTTAGTTAGTTAGTTAGTTCGTTAGTTAGTTAGGAGGGGTATGGGTGCAGTAGACTAACTGTTATTTTGATGCACATTTTCAGGTTCACGCCCTGTAATTTTCAGCCCACAGTGGCCTACAACTGTAATCATCCCACTACGCTCAATTTCGTTACTGTTTTTTTTAAATTCCTTCCAGACAAATGTGAAATAGAGCAGATAACGAAAAGGGATGCTATGTGTTGCTGAAGGACACTAGAAATGGTGTGGTTTTTGGAATGCTGATACTCATTTAAGAGGAATTCTGCGGTTTCACAATGAAAGAGCACTTCGCTTGTATTTAGCAGGCATTAAATGAATGTGCGTTGTTAATTCCAGAACGCAGGTAGGCGGAAGGCAGTATTACCGGGGGCTAAACAAAAATTTTAATGAGGTTTTGTGTTCCGTCCCATCGCCTCCACTCGCCCGCGGCTTTCAGCGTTGGGACGCTTTACGACGACGAAGGGACGCTTCGGTTTGTTGTGTTGTCATTATTTTTTTACGATCCTTTAAAAAATCCAATGCTTTATCTTAAGAATTACTCTCTCAGATACACAGCGTATACAAATATAATGGAGCAAATGGCGATCCCAGCGGCCGCACAGTCTAAAGTGTGGGTCTGCGGCCACTCGCTTGTTGGGATTGCGGGTTCGAATCCCGCCGGTGGAATGGATGTCTGTCTTTTGTGAGTGTTGTGTGTTGTCATTGTAGAGGTCTCTGCGTCGGGCTGATCACTCGTCCAGAGGAGTCCTACCGAGTGTGGTGTGTCTGAGTGTGATCGTGAAGCCTCGATAATTCCGATATTTCAAATCTCTCTACAAATGCACATCACAACTAAATGAAGGTGTGAACGTGAGGTCCCAGTATTCACATCAACATAAAATCTCCGGTACGTTCAAACCAATTCTGGGGCTCACCAAGTCTTCTATTCAATGGCTATCAGAAGTTTTTTCAGGGGACAAGACGGCCGGGGCATCAAACTGACCACTCACCTCCATCTAGTGCCGAGGCAAAGAAGAGATGGCGCTATACCGTTACTCCGCCATACACCTTCATGGCATTCACACAAACAACTTTACCGTTACACCCTAAAAAACCCAGGCAGAAAACTCGTAAACGTCTGTATTTACCAATATAAACGGCGTCATATCCCAGAAACCATGACACCGCTTTACGGACCTCAAATCTTGCACTTTTATCTAATTATGACATGACCATTGCCAACTATCGATATATCACCCTTTTATGCCTCAATTTCTGTCACTCCCTTCTTTTATTTGACCAATACAAACCCTCCGGTTAACGAAATGTACCTCGAAGTGGGAGGCGTACGGTACGAGAACAGACTGGACATGTAGCTGAATGAAGAGAAGAGTGTAAAGTTAAAAAGAGACATGGAGAAGAGGAGCTGGCATGTTTGAAATCACATTATATATTCTAAGTGTATCTAACAACATGTAGCAATGACTGGGGGAAGTAGAAACCGGTCCAGGGTCTGACAGCTCGTCGTCGTCGAACTAGAGGGCTCGGTTTTGTGAGGTCCCTACACCTCTCTCCCCTCCCCGTGGCAGTCTCCAGGCACTGGACCCCCCAGAATCATACTGTGACTTAAAAGTCCTCAGTTTAGACTCGAAATCAAACTGCAGTAACTGTGATCCACAATGCGTGGTCCGCGAGCCCTGGCCGCGAGGAGGGTGTGGGATTTTACTGCACGTGTTTAATATTGTATAAAACCTGTCTGGCACAAAACCATAACACAGTGTAGATTTTATTCGATAGAAAAAATTTTTCTTTAGCTTTTTTCCAATTTTAATTTTATCGTAATTACTGTTAAAATGCCATAATCCATGTAATGAACTTTTTACTTTGACTTCATAAAGCTTTATTTAAGTTTTTCTTTATTGGTGAAGGACCCTACAGCAGACACTACGGAGGTACCGCAGCCTTGAGGCTTCTTGTGCAACCCTGTGATGAAGATGAAGATGATGATGATTATTTTTGTCCTTTTCCTAGTAATGGAGCACCGGTGGAATGAAATTGACGGGGGAAAACCGAAGAACTCGGGGAAAAACCTGTCCCAGTGCCACTTTGTCCACCACAAATCCCACATGGACTGACCCGGGATCGAACCCAGGCCTCCGCGGTGGGAGGCCGGCGGTTAACCGCCTGAGCCATGGCACGGCCTTTTACTTAAGTTTAAGTAAATTTCTTGTTTGTATGTCGGCATGACAGACAAACTGCAGCTAAACTACTTGGTTATGTCCACCACAGCAACAGTTAGACTACTTTATGGTAACCTGTACCCTGTAGAGGAGAGAGTACCCTGAAGCAGGAGAGTGCCGCTCCTATCTGCAAACTGCAACATTTGTTTATTCTCAGAGTATCCTATGGTGCGAAGCTACAAATCCTGGCTTTTAAGATACGCTATCTCTTCAAAGCCCAGTGGTTGCTGTATGTACCGCCAGGTTTAACATTCACAAATTCTACGTTCTGCCCACACAGTGTATTTATGTGTTTTGTGTGGATCTAAGAACAAACAGCGATTATTTCCCTATACAGCATTAACTGACTGGTTTTTATAACCGAGACGGAGTGTTTACTGCGCGGTACGGACTGGGTCTTTAAATATAATTTAGGGTAATCTTAGTGTTTGGACGTTAACAAACTTCCTTCCGTCAAAAACCTCCTTAACCTTTTAAAGCCTAGCGGTAACTTTACATACCACCAAGTTTAACATTAAAAAATTCTACGTGGTGCCCACATTGCGTTTATGTGTTTTGTACGGATCTCAGAACAAACAACAACTTTTGCCTTATAAAACATTAAGAGACTGGTTTTTATAACCGAAGTGGAGAGTGTTTACAGCGCGGTACGCACTGAGTCCTTATATAAAACAGATACGCTTCGTCTTTAAAGGGTTAATCAAGCTTTCTTCCTGTTGTGAGTCCCACAAACCATTACCTTAATTTGCCCAAGTTCTGTCAATCTCGCCGGAGGAGTCAAATATTTCCCTTCATTTGGGGGCCGGTTACAACCCTAGCGGCGGCAAGAGGGCGCTTCTCTTAGGGCTGGCTGGGGCAACAAATTGGACCGGTTAGACATTCGCTGACGAGAGAGACTTCCCACAGGCTGCTAATTGAAAACGATTCATTACGAAACCTGACCTTACCTTCTGGGGCAGTTGTAGTACCAGAGAGGGGGATGAAGCTACCTTTAGCTCTTGGTGGATGATGATAAAGTGGATTCTTCTTCTTGCGTGAAGGGGAGGGACGTCATTAATCAAAGTGAGGTCCTAAAGAAACGTCCAACAACAGCAGCAGCAGCAGCAAGGCTTGCTGTAATCCTCAGGGACACTCAGCAAAACCAAACAGGAGTAATTCGAGTGTCTGCGGAAAGCAAAGTGTTTCTAGCAAATTCATGATTCAAGTTGCTCTGTGATGTGACGCTGTGTAACTGGACAAGTGACTTCCGACGTTTCGGAGGACAGTAGTACCTTCATCTTCAAGAGTCAAGGGTTCCAAGCATTGAGGCCTTCTGATATACGATTCTTCTTGTGGTGCAAAACCCTGAAGATGGAGGCACTTCAATCCTTTGAAAAGACGGAAACCACTCACCAAAAAAAAAACCACAAACTGAATCCTCAGCAACACCGCTGAGAGAACCTCAAATCTCGCACTATAGAGTTAACTCCTTTGTAAAAACGGTGCTGGAGGAACCAATAGAAACAACAAAAATCTTCAATAAGGATAGCCGACGTTTCGTTTGAGACTTGGAACGTCCTTCTCCCGAATACGAGTCTAGGACATTGCGGCTACACCACTTAGGTTCGGTTTTACAATACGTGTAACAAAGACAGCAATAAAGTAAACAGACGTCTCTCACGCGACGTTGTTTAGTGATTTAAAGAAATAAAACGCTGCAGATCAACTGGTGAAGATATTGACAGCAGACGCAACTCACAGACTGCCTTCTACCTTTCGTTTCGTCATCTTTTGTCTCGCTGTTTCATATCTGAGAATATGAAGAACAATATACGCAGGACAACAATTTTTTTGTTTCTTTACATGAGGGTGAAAATTGATGTCTGATGTCAACAAAGGACATAGGCTGAGGGTTTTCAAGAATTGGGGGCTGAAAAAGACGTATGGGGCCTAAGGGGAAGGAAGTAACAGGAGACCAGAGAAAACTGCAGTATTTGTACCAAAAAACATTAAACATCAACAAATGCACAAAGAGTTTTTTCGCCAATTACAACACACTCCTACATGTTTCGACCCTGCTGTGCACTGCGCCGCTTATGGAGGCGTGGCCTCCATAAGCGGCGCAGTGCACAGTCAACAGCACATTCTCGCTCAACTGTATAGTGCAACCTTAGTGTAACGACAACGGAAAGTTTCTCCCTGAGGATGACCCAGCAGGGTCGAAACATGTAGGAGTGTGTTATAATTGACGAAAAAACTCTTTGTGCATTTGTTGGTGTTTAATGTTTTTTGGTATAATGTAGTGCACGGACATGGAACACATTAAATCCAGTATTTGTATTCCGCACCAGATATTAGTGATTTTATTGCTTTCGGGTGTAAGGTACGTGCGGTGTTAAGAATCCTGTAACGGTTTTTAACTTTCTGTCTGCGGTTACGAAATCCCACTTCAATTAAAAGCAGCGTCAAGAACAGCTTTAATGTCTGGTATCTTCTCTCCCACGACCGAAGGCAGAAGTAGATGCGGGCATATCAATTGGCTGTAGACCCATCATAAAAAAAGCTTGCGTAGCATTGGGGGGCGGGGGGCGGGGGAACCAGGAAACATTTGAAGTTTAGAATACAATTCGTTACAAATCACTTAGCGTGTTGTGGGCCCATTCTTATGTCTGCGGTAAAATTAATTTAAGGCTAGAAGTCAGAGAGGATGGTTTCTGTAGCCTCTGGATCTGGTACAGTGTGTTGCATATTAAAGTGGCCACTGACGGTCTCAGCCATTGTTATAGGATTTGCTGATATGTTTTGAGAAGTCAAGCTGCACTGCATGAACGAAACAACGTTGTTAGCAACCACAAGCTTATCCAGCATATCCGTGATTTCAGGCATCCGCCGCGATGTTGAAATCTGCGATCTTCCGGGGTGTTACGCAGCGTCAAGTGGCAATCCTTTACCGACGTTTCGGGACAACATATCGGCATAATCTTCAAGGATCAAGAAATTGACTTCCTGACCCTTGCAGATGATACCGATGTGTTGTCCCGAAATGTCGGTAAAATATTACCACTCGACTCTGCGTAACACCCCAGCAGAACGCATATCTTATCTAGCATATGCTGTATACATGTGTAGCCTACGCAATATAAGGGCTATATACATGGTCATTATTTTATTTGACCAACATCATTTGTCACTTACCGCCGCTAATGCGGATGCGAGCTGACCACTCAGTGTTTACGACAAACGAGTCAACAGAAAGTGTTTAAAATGCATATCTACGAAATGTTTTCGCACTCGAGCCATCCGTGATGACACTTTGACTAGAATTACTTTCAGTGGCAAAGATGCAAAAGGAAAGGTCAAGTTGCAAGTTACAATCGGGAAAGAAAAAGGTGCGGAACAGCTGCAGACGCAGTAGCAGCAGGAAATAAAACAATTGCACTGATATTTCTCATAACTGCGGCATTGTTTATATCTGTTGACAAAGTACAATATCTCAGATACAAGTCTTTCTTAAACAACAGCATATAGAATCTCACAGGGCTAAAATGTACATTATTGAAAACCTTACAATCGTAGTACAGTTTTAAGTATCAAAGTGGAAAGGCAAGCCACGCCATAGATAAACAATTATTGTCAAAGGGTTGCATTTAAGTGTGAACGTGTGACCAAACCCAGCGCCGCTAAGACTAGGCGTTCGCCGACACACACCACCTTAAGTACACTTTCAGATAAACAACAGAGAATCTTTCTGTTTGCAAGATAAACTTTATTGCTTTTATCCAATTGTGTGTTGAGTGTTTGGGCCAAAGTGTCTTGCGCCTCCCCGCCATGTTGGATGTTATGGCAAAAGCGGCACATGTCTGTATCGCGATTTAATGCGTACGAGAAATAACCCCGTTACTGACGTTTGTGTACAAAATATAATACACTGTCCGATACGCTACGTGCTACATCAGGTTTCAAAGGAAAATGTTTTAATAATTGCATTTCTGTAAGGGGTGGGGAATGAAATCCAGGGCTGTGCTATTTTGAGGCACGCAGTCCTTCCATAAAGTAAGGTTTAAACCTTTTATTGTGTAATTTGTTTTTGAATGCACTAAAGAAATGCTTGTAATGCAAGTTTTGAATATTGAAATATGATCTATATTTTCCACACGTACGGTGTTTTCCAGGTGTGCACCCAGAATTTTTCATTGGGGGGGGGCCTCAGGCTATATATATAATTCATGTTTGATTTTAAAAATTGTGTTACAAAAATCATGCTGTAAGCACAACATAACACTGTCTGCAACTGCATTTATATACATACGAACATAACTACATGTTCCGTGACTCAATCACAGTGTCCTGTCTTCTTGTTTTTTATTTTATGAATTTATTTTTCAAAATTCTAATGTACTGGTCATCAGCCGATTTCAGTGGCTGATTTCGGCTGAAGGGGACATCACGTAAACCTTTTGATATCATAATATCTACAAGATCTGTTTTTTAAATTTCCGTTTTTGGGGTTTTGGGGGGCTGCAGCCCGGCAGCTCGCCCCTCCATATGTGCGCCCCTGGCACATTTTGTCGTTACACGCTACAATTAAATATGCGTCTAGAAAAAGAAATGTTGTTGTTACATTGCATAAGATGGGGCCATACAGCAGTGAAGGGGGTTAGCACCCTGTACGTGCAGCATAACTGGTAGAAACTCACTGACACATGACACATAACAACACTGCCAGTAACGACTGGCACGTGAATCGAACGGGACACCAACCTACGGTCATGTCGTGGCCACCAAGTGCTACGGTAGGGGTACATCGAATTGTAAGCTGTGGTCGGGCCTGGATAACAGTGTGCCCCCCTCACCCGTCAGTCCACGTATTACAGAACGATGTGGAGTGGCGTGTGACAAAGCACACTGTTAGCCACGCCCGCCCAGAGTTCACTATTCACTGAAAGACCTACAAATGAGAACTTCTGAAGGGAATCAGAGTTCTTGCAAACTGCTAATTGACTCAGTTTTTAAATTCCCCATCCTGTTGTGTGTTGATATGACACTGTTCCTAATCTACACACAAAATCACAACTAATTTTTATTTGTATTTATACTATGTTACTACATGTTTCGGCCTCCAGACGGCCATCATCAGGTAAAACATATACAAAAGACAAGTGTTAACTTAGCATTTTTCTTTTATATATGTGTTTTACCTGATGACGGCCGACTGTAGGCCGAAACATGTAGCAATATAGTATAAATACTAAGCAAATGTATTTGTGATTGTCTGTGTAAATCGGAAACGGCTCACTGATGCTTCTCGCTGTTAAGTGCCTCAATTTTGCCTTCGTTTTTATGAGGTAGAAAACGTATTATTGTTCGTTTCGAAGTACCTGCCTTCTTTTAAACGTGCCTGCATAGATTATTGTATTGTTTTGAGCATTTGTTAACATAGTTCGTTTTCACATCGAATTAACCATGTCAAAGAGAAACGGTAAGGCGTGATCGCGTGAATATTTATATTGTACCATCACAATTAAAATTCCTACACTCAGGAACTAAAGTCTAAAGTTCAAAATTCAGTTAACAAAATCTAGTAAGATATATTGTCAAATGATACAAGAGTCCATATTTTTTGTTCCCACAGCTGGGGAATTGGTCTTTTTTGAACGGATTAGAAACTTTCACTTCCTTTCCCAGCTATTATAACTAACTGCGCTGCACTACATAGACTTCTAGCACTGTAAGAGCGAACTGCACTCACAAGTACACAGTTTCAACACACACCTGAATTTGAATCTATATATTTAGAAATCGCCTCAAATCCTTGAAATGTAGTGTCATCTACTCACGAGAACAGCTTTGACCTTGCCATTGGTGTCGCTGGTGTCGCAGGGGACAGTCAAACCCTTAGACTTTATTACGATTAAACGATATATGACTATTATAAATATGGACAGAAGTCGGTTGTGGCTTGTGCTTGCGAGTTAATATTATTATTTTTCATTGTGTTCTATATGCCAAGAGTTGCATATAAACTTCTATTTGGGCTTTTTACAAACTCAACACCTAAAAACTGGCGACAAATGGATTGTCATATATGTGGTAATGGCGACTTCTGTTTCTACAGGGCGTATATGTTTTCTGTTAGCCCTACCGTGCTGTCAAGTTTAAAGGTGTTCTCGTCAGTCGAGAACAGTACATGTTTCTCTCCTCTGAACCTCATGTCGAGAGGTGAGTCTATGCGTTTTGACAGTGGCACCTTACAGCACTTCATGAAAAACAGACACGTACGTGTACGAAACGTCGGTGAAATGATGACTGACAAGGGAATAACAAGACGCTTACAGAACGCCTTCTACTGCGTCCAGTTGTTCACAACAAGTTTCAAATTGAACGCCCTAGGACTGAACCCATGTTTCCGCGCTAAGAAGCCGACAACTATCAGCTTCACCTACGCAACCGCCACAGAACTTAGATCCACTTCGTTAAAAACTGTGCGAATTTGTTGAGTTCGTAATGTGTCACTACAGTACAGCCTTATGGGGAAATGACAGCTACGTTCAAAATGCAGTTAAGTCGTGAAAAACACAGACCTGTGAACCAAATTGCCTTTTCGTAACAGTGGGGAAAACCTCCAAGTTCGCTGGCTTGCTTAACAACGGCCGGTGTGTGCAATGTGTGGTCTAGCGACATCCGTACAGTATTTCGTCCAAGGTAAGGCCAGTGGGGACTGACAGTAGCTAAAACAGCGTCAAATATTTTTCAGGTGACGTAAATTACGAATTTCTTCCACCTACTCACAGATGACGCTTCTTCACACAACCCGACGTCCAGCTGTCTCATGTCAAGCCTCCTTGGACGGTCGCTTATTGGTCCAACTTCTTCCGGTCCGTCGAGTAGGAAAACCCAATATTTAATGCACGTCGTTCCTCACGGCTGAGATGGGACGAGGCACCGTCCTGCAGGGGAAAAAAATATTTCTACGGGTAAGAACTTCTGTGCTCTCCGAAACGTCCAAACCGGCGCTGGGGCGTATCTAGCGTCATATTGAATGGGTACGGGGATTCTTTCCCTCGGGTAAAACGGCCTAGGCGTGATGTTACCCATTCGCTTCATCCAGTGTAGAGGTTAAGAATGAGTGGAGCTATAGGTTTATTCCCCCCTACGCCTTCATGGCGTAGACAGGGACACCTTTACCTTTACGTTCCCTACTTCCAGCGTCTTCACTTTTAGGGGACGCGATCATAAAAACACGTCAATGAACAATACTCGTATTTGTGTTTTCTGCATAAATGTACATCGTTTAACAACTTTCACGAACTGCGTCTCTCTGACGTATTAAAAATTACCAACGTGGCTTCTTGTCTCCCCAAATTCTACACTTGCGACAAATAACGTGGTCATTAACGTGAAAAGACACTCCACCTGTAAAATGTGCTCTACTCAGAAAGTTCCATTTCATCAGTTTCTCCCGGGTCAGCCCACGTGGGATTTGTGGTGGACTAAGTGGCAAGGTAAGGTAAAGCAGTCCCATTACAGGCCTGGACAGGCCCTTAGGGTTCCAGAAGGTTGAGGCTCCCAGATTTCTAGACAATCGGCACATGAAGGTGGTAAGGTTGTCAGCCCTACGCACCGGCCGCGTTTACCCCCCAGGAAATATTCCTGGTACTCATTTCTGTTAGAGGCTGAGTCGACCCCAGGGCCATAGTGCGACCGACAGGATTATGCCAATGAAAAAATTGACACCATCGCGAATCGAACCCGCGACCTGCCGGTTTTCGGTTAGCAGCTTTACATACACCCATTTGCAAAATGCGACAAGCAACAGAATTTTTGGGTTCCATGCACGCGACACACTTTTGCACTCAATATCCTCTTCTAAGCCTCCTCCAGTTCTTCCTGGTGATTCTTGCTGTGACGCGCTTCCTGTTTCCTTGAATTTAGCAAACAAATGACGAATCAGTTTGACACTTAGAAAGTATCACACGCATGTAAGTTCAAACTGTGTTTAACTGTCACAGATTACTGCAACACGGCAGACTTTAAGACGTCACTTTATCTACATTAGGCACACCGGAAGTCTTCATAGGCGTTCACGTGTCCGTAGTAAGCAAGGAACAAAATGCGTGTTGTTCTAAATACGTTATAATAGAATGCGTGACTACACTTTTCAAAATAAATGAGATATTCAAGAGCAAAATTCGGGAATTCTGCCTTCATTACACCGAAATCATGCCAGAAACCTGAAGCAGGTATCTTCACCTGTAAAGCGACTCGTCACACAGACACATTCCCTGCGCAGCAAAAAATTAGTCCGTTTGCAACATCGTACACCAATGTTATGAAGATAATATAGTATGCAATTCGGTTTTCGGGGGCGCTTTGTCGGGGGGTAAAGCGGCCGAAGCTTCAAGCTGACCACTCACTCCCATCTAGTACCCTTATGGTGAGGTGCTAAGGCCCAGGCAAAATTTTAATCCTAAACTAACAAATCAAATCTATAACTGGTGATGAAACAGCTACGTATTCTTCACACATTCAAAAAATGTGTTGCTTTGGATAAAATGTGGTCAGACTTGCCTCATTCATGTCAACGACCTAAAACTGATAACTAACTAACTAACTAACTAACTAACTAACTAACTAACTAACTAACTAACTGACTGACTGACTGACTGACTGACTAACTAACTAACTAATTCCATGGAGCAGAGGCCTTCTTGAGACGCTAAAAATTTCTCAGCTAGTCAAGAAATTCCCCGCATTTTATGGAACCCGGAGGTTCATTACCGCATTCACAACAGCCCGCCACCTGTCCCTATCCTGAGCCAGCTCAATCCAGTCCATGCCTCTCATCCCACTTCTTGAAGATCCATTTTAATATTATTCTTCCATCTACGCTTGGGTCTCCCAAGTGGTGACCTATAACTGACACCAAACAAAATTCTGCTTGAAAGAGAAGTATGTACAAATTTTTTGGCCCCGGTCTCCTGTGCTATAGATCACTCCTGAATCCTCACCCAGATAAAACATAGGTTACGTGTTTCTACTGTCGCAAGGCTGAAAAGCAGAAAAAACTGCACGTTCCTAACGGGATTTGAACTCAAGTTTCCTGAGGATGTTCACTGGAAGGTCAAGAATCTGTACTACTCTTCTATTTGGATGAGATTTTCAAAATATGGGTACGCTCACAAACGCTCACGGCTCACTCACGGTCCGCTAACGGTCAGGGAAAACATTCGTATGCTGTACTTTATAACTCCAGTTATCCGGACGCTGGTTATCCGGACCGCCAATTATCCGGATAGGCTTGGCCCTTCAGGTAACTTTGGCGAGAATTCTACAAAACTAATTTGCCTTGAAATTACCGGTTACCGGATCGAGTACAGTACTGTAAAGTGTTATGGCTGTCTAGAACTTCAAACCAGGCGTGGTCGAAAGGTTTAGACGCAGGTACATACTATAAATAGTAACAGTGGAAGGGGCTCCCGAATTAGACAAGGAATTCCCAGATTCCAAATGTATTAACATTTATTTGTACGTAAATAAATATCTAGCCTAAAAATAGCCGTTTGTAGAATTTTTTCCTCCAGTTTAAACTGACAACGTAGCCTATTTTCAAAGCAAACATCCGATTATCCGGATTTTCTGCATATCCGGAAGTCTCGCGGTCCCAATTATTCCGGACAACTGGAGTTATACAGTATTCAAATGCAGTTCCTCGTAACAGTACCAACCGACGACAGTGATCACCAGTGTGGACACCGCTACTGAAACGCACTGAAGACCATTCGATCAGCTACTGACAAAACCGTAATTGTCCCTGTAGTGTGAACTGTGCCTAAGGGTGATTTTTATACTACCCCTCACACGACTTCCCTATTCTTCAAGCCCTGTCTGTTATTTACGAGCAGCTGGACTGCTGCTGTGACAGGGACTAGCTTCAGAACACATAACGGATTACTGCAAAAATGTTATCCGTCACACGTCAACGACAGCGGAAGGCGACAGAAAGACAGACTAGGTAAAATACTATAAGAGAACACAGCTATCCGTTACTGCCTTCGCGTCAACAACATACCAGTGCTTTGATTGCAAGCAACGCACCGTCGTGTTTTTCTTCAGGCAGCACACTCTCGTTTTAACACTCCGACGCGTATATCTTCAAGTTTTTAACCCAGTGTTAGGCTCAAAACTACGTACCTCTTGTTACCCTAACAGTCCAACGAAGGGTCAGGGGTTTGCGTCGTCCTGGCATAGAAGACTCAGAAGGATCTCTGTATAGATGGCGTTGATAGGACCTTCAACGTGGTAGCCTGGTCCTGATTTGTGACTCTCTGTCAACTGGAAAGAATCAATTTTTGACGTTACGTTTCATTTGGTAGTCCTTCCCTCTTCTACCTACTCACAGTAAGTGTAGAGGGTATTTATTTTCACTTGATCACACTCAAACACACACCACAGTTGGTAGGACTCCTCTGGACAAGGGATCGGCCCGTCGCAGAGACCTCTACCTTATCACACAAACACTGTACAAGAGACAAACATCCATGCCGCCGGTGGGATTCGAACCCACGATCCCAGCAAGCGCTCGGCCGCAGACCTACTCCTTAGACCGCACGGCCACTGGGATCGGCTTTGACGTTCCATTAGGCTGTAATTAATAAAAATCCGGACGATATCATGCTTTTATACACAGACAAAAAATTTGACAACTTCCACTGTTGAGGCAATTCGTCCTTACCCCAAACAGACTTAATGACTTTGTGGATCTCAGAACGTAGAGTTTTACTTCCTGATTAATTTTATACTCCTAGAATTTAATCAATATTTGATCAACACGTGGTGATTCACACATTCCCATATGTATGTATGTATGTATGTATGTATGTATGTATGTATGTATGTATGTATGTATGTATGTATGTATGTATGTACGTATGTATGTATGTATGTATGTATGTATGTATGTATGTATGTATGTATGTATGTATGTATGTCTGTGTGTGTGTATTATGTATGTACGTATGTATGTATGTAATGTAATGTATGTATGTATGTATGTATGTATGTATGTATGTATGTATGTATGTATGTATGTATGT
>BLKM01000159.1:211876-223218 GCA_013340265.1 Coptotermes formosanus | reverse complement strand
AAATGCACAAAGAGAGTTTTATCATCAATCGTAACACACTCCTACATGTTTCGACCCTGCTGGGTCATCTTCAGGGAGAACTTTTTGTTGTCGTTGCACTAAGGTTGCACTTTATAGTTGAGTGAGAATGTGCTCTTGACTGTGTACTGGAGGCGTGAACTCTCTGTGGTCCGGGCCTGTACACAGTCAACAGCACATTCTCACTCAACTGTAAAGTGCAACCTTAGTGTAACGATAACAAAAAGTTCTCCCTGAAGATGACCCAGCAGGGTCGAAACATGTAGGAGTGTGTTACGATTGATGATAAAACTCTCTTTGTGCATTTGTTGCTGATTAGTGTTCTTGTAACTAACTAACTAACTAGCTAACTAACTAACTAAGTCCACACAGCAGAGTCCTTCAGAATCGAATAAACCCTCAAATAGTCAAGAAATTTTTCTCATTACCATATCGTTCCCAGATAGTTTGCCACATTTTCAAATAATTTATTACCTGTCTTTTGTTGTAATTTTGTCCAGAAGTCTGTTGACAAGCATAGCAACACACCTGGTATTTTCATAAAAATTTTAATGAAAAATTTATTAAAAAATTGCAGAACGACTGTAATATTCATTTAGGCCCATTTGAACAATCGCTTTACGTGAACAGCTACATGCCTTCTGTGCGCAAGTATTGATTTTATGTCAAATACCACTTTACCTTGGGTGCGAAAATTTTGCTGCGTGAATAATAAATGTAAATTGTTTCATACATTTCCAAAATTGTAGGCTGTGCAAGAGCGGGGCAGAAGTCCCAGTGGAACATGTCCGTTCTGCTATGACTGTGTGGCCATGAAAATGAAGGCAGTAACGGTTTCGAAACGTCGGAAACCGCTCAGACGACGACATAACGTCACATCCTAGACGACTCGAATTTTCATTACCACGGTTCCTTCCAAAGATCTCTTTGTAAAATTATATCTATTTTATTTTTCATTGGGACTTTCGAGTGCACATTGCAGGCTGGAAGGTGCGTATATGTGTGTACGCACATGTATGTACAGCTGTATGTATGTAAACACTACATAAATACGTAGAGACACTTTCAATTGTAATATAAAATCCAGCGCCTAGTAACTGCTCATACATTCTTATGTGCTTAATAAATGTATTGATAAGCAGACGGACTCACAACATTCACCAACGAGTAGAGGGATTTTCGACTACTCTCGTTGAATGTTGGAAGCAAACGTTCACATATTCAGCACATCACAAACATTTTACTACTGCGTAGTTGGTACCCATGACTGTGCTGCAATGGTGTGTTAAGGTTCGTTGTGTGGTGAGCAGGCTAAGAAAACGCTGAAGAAACACAGATGAAGGTAAGGCTGACTACTCACTGGTTTCCATAATGTATTTCTCTTATATTATGCATGTTTATTGCAAGAAATTAACACTAGTCACTGTTTATTCTCCGTTTTATATTTGAAATACTGTGAAGATGGGTTAGTTGTATGGCCGCGCTTGTGCGAACTCAGAGCAGTCAGTACCAGCGAATATCCCAAGGTGGCCAACCTATGAAAATAGTCCCTGTGGTAGGCGTGGAAGGTAGTGATGAATGCATTGAGAGGTCTGTGTGTGTATGTACGTAAGCAATTATTTTATATGAAGACAAGCTGTGTTGCTCGCTACTGTTTTATAACAACATTTTTTTAGCATAATGCTTTCATTGAATAAGCTAGCAGATTCTATGCAATCACCAGGCTGTTTTATGTTTGTGTCTGACAGTCTGTCCCAGCAAGAATCTTTTATGACTTCACTGAATGTAACCAGAACCACACTATGTCATATTTTCTTTCGGCTCCCTTACTCCTTAGCAGATTTTTATTCCAGATGTGTAGCACTGTTAAAGGATCGGCCAAAGAAATTAACCTTTTCAAGCCTAGGGGGTACTTTACGTACCAGCTGGTTTAACATTCAAAAATTTTACATTGTAGTGACATTGCGTTTATGTGTTTTGTGTGGATCTCAGAACAAACAGCGACGTTTACCTTATACATCATTAACTTTTTAAAGCCTAGCGGTAACTTAACGTACCACCAAGTTTAACACTAAAAAAATTCTACGTGGTGCCCACATTGCGTTTATGTGTTTTGTACGGATCTCAGAACAAACAGCAACTTTTGCCTTATAAAACATTAAGAGATTGGTTTTTATAACCGGGGTGGAGAATGTTTACTGCGCGGTACGCACTGAGTCCTTATATAAAACAGATTACCTTTCGTCTGTAAAGGGTTAATATCCATACTTCTGTGTCGCCAAATACGGAAAAAAACAGATTATTACACAAATTAGTGCAATCCCCTCATATCACGTCACGTGTTCTGCCTTGTCTTCTTGGACTGATTATCCTTGAAGGTGGAAACACGATCCTTCGGAACGTCGGAAACCAGTAATGCAGCAACACCACGTCATATCCCTAAGGACTCGACAGCAAATACGCCTCTTTCTGGTAATATTAACGATTCCTTAACATCTTACCAAGGAACTCAGCCAGTGCGTTACAGTGGGAATAGTTAAGTCCAGTATTTTCTTCGCATGAGCACTCGGTGTGTGAAAACAGCCTAAATGTGGAAGTTTAATACGATATGGGGCCAGTCGTCTACTGTCATTAGGAAAACAGTCTTGCCTTTCGACGAAAGATTCTGAACTCTTCTTCAACTGTAGCGTAGGATCCAGACCTCAGACTAAGTTTCGTACATCCCGGATTCAACCATAGTTTTTAACTCTTACCTGTAGCAGGATTTATCTAACACCACACTACAACAGCATTTGTTGGGCAGCATGTAAGTGATCAGACGAGTTGCTAGCTTAGCTCCCAGACGCTGTACCTAGCTGCAATCGGCACGGCGTGGTCGCTGCTTGGCTCACCTCGGAACGGATCGGGCAGCGTTATAACCTTTTTCAAAAACATTTGCTGTTTACTGTAGTAAAGATAAAAAAAAAGGTAAAGCAGTCCCATTACAGGCCTGGACAGGCCCACAGGGTTCCAGGAGGTCGAGGCTCCCAGATTTCTAGACAGTCGGCACATAAAGGTGGTCAGGTTGTCAGCCCTACGCACCGGCCGCCTTTACCCCCCCTCCCAGGAAATATTCCTGGTACTCATTTCTGTTAGGGGCTGAGTCGACCCCAGGGCCATAGTGCGGCCGACAGGATTATGCCAATGAAAAAATCCACTGACACCATCGGGAATCGAACCCGCGACCTGCCGGTTTGTAGCTGTTTACTGTAGGCATTTTTTAAACGTGCTGACAAAGAGGTGGTGGTGGTGCGTGCGCAGTGCTTTGCCTCGTATCATCTTGTCTCTTCACTCCCTTAGGTAATCTGGTAATTGCTACAGAATCCTAATGCAGTGGAACCCGGTTATAACGACATCTGTTTATGCGACACCTCGTATATAGCGTCAGATATCCTGTGGTACCAATTAATTCCTGGCTGTTAACCGTAACATTATTCTGCTTGGTTATAACAGCACTTTTTTATAACGACAAAATATTCCGTCCGTTTCATGACGTTATAAGCGAGTTCGACTGTATTGAGTTTGAAACAGTTCATCCTGCGAGACACAAATCGGCAGGTGACTCACCACCTACCTGACAGACAGAAACAACTGCAGTTCCCGCGGGTCGTCTTCCTTTTCGAATGCCATTCGATGGACAAGTCGCAGCGTTCTCTGTTCTGCTGCCCGCGATTTGAACGCCGCACTCGGTGTAGCCTTTGCGACGTTCACAGCAGTGTGTGGCCGGACCGTCCGTTACGAGCATTACTTACGGTGGTGTGAACACAGCCCGTGCAGCTACGCTTCCCCTTACCGTCCGCGGCAGTGCTCACGGTGGTGACGTCACTGATTGCCGCCTGATATCCACGTGACCGTCCTGTCCGCTAAGTACGTGTGATGACATCGGCGCTTCAACTGCAGCGTCGGTTTGGCTTGACGCTTCTTTGGGTTGGGTACCAGGGTAGCTCAGTCGGTATAGCATCTCGCTACGGGCTGCACGGTCCGGGGTTTGAATCCTTGTGGGGCCAAGAAATTTTCTTCTCTTCTTCGTAACTGTCCAGACCGTCCCCGGGCCCCTCTACAATGAGCACCAGAGCTCTTTCCCGGGGGTAAACCGGCCGGGGTGCGGCGTTGACCACATACCCCGTCTTTCCCCGATGTTAAGAATGGGTACAGCTGTACCTGTCTTACCCCCCTCCGTGCCTTCATGGTGTGTTATGCGGTAAACTTTTTACCTTCCCTTGCGCTAAGTATATGCAGCTGTGTGAACACTGCATAGCCTCCATCTGTCGGGCTGACCTCTGCGTTGCTGTTAGCATACTAAATACTCCTAAAGACGAAGCGTATCTGTTTTATATAAGGACTCAGTGCGTACCGCGCTGTAAACACTCTCCACTTCGGTTATAAAAACCAGTCTCTTAATGTTTTATAAGGCAAAAGTTGCTGTTTGTGCTGAGATGCGTACAAAACACATAAACGCAATGTGGGCACCACGTAGAATTTTTTGATGTTAAACCTGGTGGTATGTAAAGTTACCTCTAGGCTTTGAACGGAAAGTTTTCCCACTCCATCGATGTATACATATTTAGTGTTTCCTTGTTAACGTCCGGTAGGCTGTTAGTAGCAGCGTGTAGGAGTCCTCTTAAAACTGAATACTTCTGTATGACGTATCCGTCCTTCTGGTAAGCGACGCCACACCCCAGAAGATCTGAGACGTCAACTACAGCGTTGCAAAATCCAGCCAATTCAACGTTACGTCTCCTGTTGGGGGTGGGGTAGGATTTTCTGACTCTGGGATCAGCTTGTGCTTCGCTGCAGTAATCTCAGGTGTGTGTAGATACCCGCTGCCGCCACTTCTTCTTTATGACATGACCCGGTTCCTTCAGCGATTTCCGCTTCCTTTCCCCATCAGTTTTACGTTATTCTTCAGTCTTTCATCTGGACCGCTTCAGAGAAGTTTTCTTAATTAGCTGG
Source organism: Coptotermes formosanus (assembly GCA_013340265.1). Classification (NCBI taxonomy): domain Eukaryota; kingdom Metazoa; phylum Arthropoda; class Insecta; order Blattodea; family Rhinotermitidae; genus Coptotermes; species Coptotermes formosanus. Next base: position 218,208 of record BLKM01000159.1, on the reverse strand, counting down.
AAGCGTTCTTCTTTTTGCGGCATTTGACTCCTGGTATGCGACACCGTATTGCAGTCCGGAAGGGTTGTGTCAACGTTCTGTAACACACAACACATGCGGCACTCGGAGGCGCAGTTCGTTTAGGCACTGCCCTACAAGCCGAAAGGTCGCGGGTTCGATTCCTATGGAGTCATTAGAATTTCTCTTTGACTTAATCCTTCCCTGGCCCTGGGTTCATCTCAGCCTCTAACAGAAATAAGTACCAGGACTATTTTTTGGGGAGTAAAGGCGGCCGGTGCCTAGGCATGACAGCCAATTGGCTGGAAATCGTGGAGCCTCAACCTCCTGGAAACCTAGAGGCCTGTTCAGGCTGGTACAGAGGTTGCTGTACTTTTAGCTTTGCCTTTGACACACAATATATATTCATCTAAAATGCTATGGAACTTTACACTTCCTGATTTAAATTCTGTATACATTTTTGTGTCACACCTGGAGCAGAAAATGTGAGGATATGTAACAAACGCCCCGCACTGCGTAGCTAGAACGTAAAGCCGGCTGTTACACGTTACAAGATACACAATGTTGCATCAGCAGGGGGCTCGGAATACAATGCTAATATTCGTATAAGATGAAACCCCTTGTACCACCTGTCCCCCCACTGTGCCGAACGCTTTATGCCGCCCAACGTGGACCCCCTGTTCAAGTTCTTTTATTTGTACCCCAGTGGAACCAAAGAAGTTCCTTTCTCCGATCTCAGCTTCAAATTGTAGCAAGTCCTGCCCTCGTCCTCTCGACTTCTATCCATCAACCTGTTCTCCTCTCGGCGCTTCCCCACGTCTCGCCAGTCAACAGTTTTGTAGGGTTTATCGCCATTTAAACTGTGCTGGAGTTGTTTCTCCTAAACAAGATTAGTAGAAGCCTTACTTCCCCTGCATATGCTACTTCTGGGTGACAGAGGCTATAGGATGTGCACGAAACTGTGAACCGACTGCTTAATATTTTAACTACTCCGAAAGCAGTGCTAAGGCCAGGGGTGGCCGAAGGTTCAAACCTGGTGGTTAATTTGAAACATAACTGGAAGCTCGTGCACAGTATAGATGCTTACCAAAACTATAACGAAATGTGTTTTTTTGACGTTTCGGAGGGATGTTCTACCCCCCCCCCCCCGACCGTTAAGGAGGATGAAGATGGTGCCTTCAAAATTTGTAATATATATTTTTTTAATAATTTTCGACACTGTGCGGTATGCAGAAGACTTGGCAGATCGCTGTACCTTTCACCTACGTTCTTCGTCTTCTTTACCCTTGAAAATGGAAGCGATAGCTTGTTCCGAAACGTCGGTAGAGAATTACCACGCTACGCTGCGTAACATCCCAGAAGAGCGCACATCGCTCCTTTTTTAAATAAATTTGTGCTACGGGGGGTATACCAGAGGCTTTAAACAATTTTTGATCTGGGCTGACGTAAACGACATGTTTCTCTAAAGCTTCGTCACAGTGTTTTTTTTTAATTTGCGTGTAACTGTGTGAGTGGTGCAGAATGGAAGCTGAAGACGGGAACAGACTCAGCTGCCAGAATATAGTGTGTATTAAGTACACCTTGAGTCAGTGTTTTCCCAACCTTTTCTCCATGGAGGAACTGCGAAAATAATTTTTGATCTTCCGATGAACCCGTTTATATTAAAACGAAAGTAAAAAGCAAAGCCGGTTGGTAGTAAACGGAGATGATTCCAGTATTGCCAACTGCCGAACGAAAATGACCTCGATATTTCGAATGATATTAAGAGTTTTTGGCGGTATTTTAAAATTTCAGAATTGTTATGTGTTTGTTCCAAGATTTCTCGCCGGATCCCTGACGATGTTCCCCAACCCTCGATGGGGAACACTGGCTTAGGCAGTGGGCACTGTCCAAATGAATAAAGGTTCAGTGACACAGTTGAACACTGTGGCTGGTTAAATTCAATTAGCTGGCTGGAATTAGTCGACTGGTTAGGTGGAATTAGTCGACTTATTACGTGGAGTTAGTCGACTTGTTACGTGGAATCATTTGACTGGTTACATGGAATTAGTCGACTTGTTATGTGGAGTTAGTCGACTTGTTACATGGAACTAGTCGACTTATTACGCGGAGTTAGTCAACTGGTTACATGGAATTAGTCGACTTGTTACGTGGAGTTAGTCGACTTGTTACGTGGAACTAGTCGACTTATTACGCGGAGTTAGTCAACTGGTTACATGGAAATAATCGACTTATTACGTGGAGTTAGTCGACTGGTTACGTGGAATTAGTCGACTTATTACATGGAGTTAGTCGACTGGTTACGTGGAATTAGTCGACTTATTACGTGGAGTCAGTCGACTGGTTACGTGGAATTAGTCGACTTATTACGTGGAGTTAATCGACTGGTTACGTTGAATTAGTCGACTTATTACGTGGGGTTAGTCGACTGGTTACATGGAATTAGTCGACTTATTACGTGGAGTTAGTCGACTGGTTACGTGGAATTAGTCGACTTATTAGGTGGAGTTAGTCGACTGGTTACATGGAATTAGTCGACTTATTAGGTGGAGTTAGTCGACTGGTTACGTGGAATTAGTCGACTTATTACGTGGAGTTAGTCGACTGGTTACGTGGAATTAGTCAACTTATTACGTGGAGTTAGTCGACTGGTTACGTGGGATTAGTCGACTTATTACATGGAGTTAGTCGGCTGGTTACGTGGAATTAGTCGACTTATTACGTGGAGTTAGTCGACTGGTTACGTGAAATTAGTCGACTTATTACGTGGAGTTAGTCGACTGGTTACGTGGAATTAATCGACTGGTTACGTGGAACTAGTCGAATGGCTACATCGACTTTGTCAAGTGGTTACGCGGAATTAGCAGGCTGGTCTCACCAGCTGGCTGCAAGTTTGCTGTTTCTCCTTTGTTGCCAGGTGTTAGTGAACAGGTGTCGCAACTTAGGGTCATGAGTTCGGAACTCGAACGCACGTTTAGCAGTCATTTTTCTGTTTGTGTGGAGCGCATTGCCACGTACAACCGTACTTCTTTGTTGGTCAGTCTGTGGAATCGCGCATGTGTTATGTAACACCAAGGGGGGGGGGGGAGATGCAAAGTACCGCAGAAAGCAAGAGACAGAAGAAACAAACATGACGGGATCAAAGGTGGAGTTAGGCTGTGTTAGTGCTGTCCGCGTCACATTACTGCGAGTTCGCTCACCGAGAACGCCTGCACGCACAAGCTGAACGTCTGTATCGGTGTCGAACGGGCGCGTTCCCGTAGTCTCGTAGCGTCGTCATGTCCCCCTGTCCGTCTTTCCGCACGTATCACCGCGTCTTCCACTGGACGGATGTCCGTGAAATTTGGTATTAGTGAGTTTTATAAATATCTGTCGGGAAGTTCAAATTTTGGTTAAAATCGGACCAGACTGTACAAGAAGACCTTATTATGTATTATAAGACGTAATTACAATAAACAGTTGCTGTTTGCCGGCGACATAAACTTGCCACAAAAGCACATTTTGTGCAGCACCCAGTATTTGTGTACAGCTGACAGTGGCATACAGCTCAACAATACACAGAATGCATTTTCCATCGCAACAGCGCTTACGCGAACGCGTCACCGTATTATACATTTGGGTATTTTGCCTGTCGTATTTTTAATTTCTTTAGGTTTCTTTTAAAGTACCGCCCTGTATCGTGCAGAAAATTCGAGATTTCACTTTGTAAAAATTTTACGCAGTCCTTCCCTCTTCTACTTGTTCACAGGAGGTGTCGAGGGTTTTTGTGATTTCACTTGATCACACTCAAGCACACACCACAGTCGGTAGGACTCCTCTGGACGAGGGATCGGCCCGTCGCAGAGACCTCTACCTGACAACACAAACACTGTACAAGACAAACATCCATGCCCCCGGTGGGATTCGAACCCACGATCCCAGCAAGTGCTCGGCCGCAGACCTACGCCTTAGACCGCGCGGCCACTGGGACCGGCTCACTTTGTAACAAACTAATCATTAACGTCAGTTTACGTCAACTGATGACTAAAGGCGTACCTGTGTGGTGGGGCGTGTAATTGATTAACAGTAAATAGTTGATCGATTGGGGCAGTTGGCAAGCCGAGGGCTGTGTGCGTGTTTGTGCGGAACAGCGCAGACAACGCTGGCTGGCAGTGTGCAGAGGATCCGATATGAGGGACTTGCACTACACTTTGTTAGCAGTGTCAAATATTCGTCTCGTACTTGCACTGCGACTGCCCGTGTTCCTACCTTGCAGACACTGCAGTTCGTTTTGATACTCCGCGTCTACCACAGTGCTCGTCCGTTCCTCACGGTCTTTGGCCACTGTACAGTGATTCCTTATTCCGATCACCATGCGCTGTGCAGTGTTAGGCGCAGTGCCTGTTCTTTAACCCTCAAGGTGAAGCTGGTCCTTCCATCTTTTCCTAGGGCGTCCTATGCTTCTCTTCCCCTTTGGCCTACATTTCAGTGCCTGTTTGGGTACCCTGTCTGTGTCCATTCGCTCTACATGCTGTAGCCACTCTCGTTGCGTGTTCTTTTATTTCCAAAACAATGTTCTGCAATTCAAGTTTCTACCTGACGCATTGATTTCTTTCCCTGTTTAACTTAGTAATTTCCCTATTCCCGTTATCTTCAAATCCTCTTCAATCTCATCACTACCTCTTATTCATGTTTTTCTTGTCTGTTTATTCCTTCCAGTCTATTAGTCACTTTCGTTTTGTCATTCTTTCGCTGTACGCGCTTTCATTATCTCCGCACCATCTTCATATAAGTGATTCTGCATTTTACAGTGTCTGCCCCCTTGTAATGTATCGTGTATGTCCTTGTTTTTTGTTCTTGTTGTCCAGTGTTATCCTTTTTTTATGGGACTGTACATCTTTATTACAATCTGCCTTTCGAATACTCCAAGAACATCCATTTTTTTTCATGTCGACTCTTTAGTACAGATTAACAAGGAATGTAGTACCCTCATGTTAACCCTTTAAAGACGAAGCGTATCTGTTTTATATAAGGACTCAGTGCGTACCGCGCTGTAAACACTCTCCACTTCGGTTATAAAAAACAGTCACTTAATGTTTTATAAGGCAAAAGTCGCTGTTTGTTCTGAGATCCACACAAAATACATAAACGCAATGTGGGCACCACGTAGAATTTTTTAATGTTAAGCCTGGTGGTATGTAAAGTTACCGCTAGGCTTTAAAAGGTTAAGTGCGTTGGCCAATCTTACATTCCTTTAAATCTGCCGGACCCACACGCGATTTGCTAAGGTCCACGCTGTACGGATAGTCACATTCCAGTCACGAGCTGGTCAGATTTCTTCCACTGTCTGTCAGCACAATACCCCCATTAGCGATCACAGTCAAAACACGATACGGTCACGAGCAAATGAATTTAAGTGCAGGCAAATGATGTTTTCCCTGACCGTGAGCGGCCCGGGATCGGACCGTGAGCGTGAGAATACTGGGTGTTAGTTCCAGATAAATTTTTCAAAATTCTGCATAAGACTGAAGAATTTAAAAGATTTTGACTAATTTATTTACACACTGCAAGCAGGAAAAGCGGGACAGGAGATGGCAAATCGTTTCAAAACGTGCGTGGTGTAACGGGACTTAACTCTTTGACGCATATTTTGTTTTAACAAAACGCATAACCTAAAAATTTGTTACGCACCTTCTGCTGCATGCATCGTGACGTTCAATAACAACTATTTTAATGCGAGATTTGAGGTGCTCACGGCATTGTCTATTGGGATATGACGCCGTTTATTTGGGCGATGGTTTCGGACGTTTCGAAGGATCCTGTAGCCTCCGAAACGTTTGGAAGCACTCACCTAATGACACGGCGTCACTTCTCGCACCACTTACATCGTCTTCAACAACAGTCTATATTTCCGCTGTGTGTTTGTAGTTAATTCTGTGAGAAATTCGTGTTTGGACTAACAATTGACGATCTATTTTAAAACGCACTTACGTGCGGTGAGTTCTAATGCTTTGTGCCTATATGAACTTCCCTACTCACAGTCAACAGTTGGTTGTCCTGATCAAACATCGGGACACGGAGCAAGGGAGAAACTTAAACATCAAATGAAACTAAACACACGAACGCTAAACATTTGGGCACTGTCAGATCGGTTGACCGCGAGCGTAGTTCAGTCGGTATAGTGCACAGGGTACCGGTTTGACTGTCCGAATTTCGATTCTCGCTGTGGCTAGGGGATTTTTCTCTTTGCTAAACCGTCCAGACGCACTCTGGGACCCATCCATCCTTCTGTTCTTTCTCCTGGGTTAAAACGGCCAGTGCGTGAAGCTGACCTGTTACTCCCCCCCCCGCCGGCC
>BLKM01000159.1:130526-211865 GCA_013340265.1 Coptotermes formosanus | reverse complement strand
GGGGGCCCCACCCAAAACAAAAAAAAACCCCGTAAACAGACCCCCCCGTTTCCCCCCCCCCCCCCCCCCCCCCATATACACCTTCATGGCGTGGGCAAGGAAAACTTTGCTTTTGTCGGATTTGTTTACAAGTAACACGTCAGTAAATTTAAGCAGTTTTTTTTTAATTTATGAAGGGCCCCGCAGCAGACGCTACGGACGCACCGCAGCCTTGAGGCTTATTGTGCAACCCTGTGATGAAGATGAAGATGATGATTATTATTCTTTGTCCTTTTCCTAGTAATGGAGCACCGGTGGAATGAAACTGACAGGGGAAAACCGAAGTACTCGGGAAAAAGCCTGTCCCAGTGCCATTTTGTCCACCATAAATCCCACATGGACTGACCCAGGATCGAACCCGGGCCTCCGCGGTGGGAGGCCGGCGGCTAACCGCCTGGGCCATGGCACGGCAAATTTAAGCAGTTAATAAAATACATTCAAGGACAAGTATAGAACTCCTACGTGTTTCGGCATGGCGGTGCTATCATCAGGGATTTTTTCAGAACGAAAGAGTACAAGCCAAACACGCTAATCTGGGTATTACGTCGCAAATACATGACACATAGTACCTAGAGTGGCGCGGTCGCCTTGTACTCCTTTGTTCTGAAAAACTCCCTGATGATGGCACCTCCGTGCCGAAACATGTAGCAGTTTCATACTTGATTTCAGGCTTCCGCCGCGATGCTGATGAAATCTGAGCTCTTCTGGGTTATAACACAGCGTCGAGTGGTAATCCTTTACCGACGTGTCGGGACAACGTATCTTCTTGGACTTCCTGACCCTTGAAGGTGGGACCGATACGTTGTCCCGAAACGTCGGTAAAGGATTACCACTCGACGCTGCGTAATATCGCAGAAGAGCACAGATATGACGGGCTTTGCGCATGTTTTTGAATGTATTTCGTTAAGTGCATAAGCTGGTTAACGCATCAATTTAAGAATACGCACAGTGTAAAGTAAAACTTGGTTTACAGGTGTTTTGATATCAAGAGTTACTCAGATGGTTTTTGGTTGAAGCACAAATCAGAATAGAACGCTGAGTTCTTAGAGAATGTGACAATACTTACATACACTAGCGTGCTCCATTGCATCTGTACACTCAGATCAACATCTCGTTAAATGCAGTGACGCGTCCAAAAGCCATATTATTTCTGGCTTGCCTGAGACTGTGTCGTGTAGGACTGAATTAACCCTTTAAAGACGAAACGTATCTGTTTTATATAAGGACTCAGTGCGTACCGCGCTGTAAACACTCTCCACTTCGGTTATAAAAACCAATCACTTAATGTTTTATAAGGCAAAAGTTGCTGTTTGTTCTGAGATCCACACAAAACACATAAACGCAATGTGGGCACCACGTAGAATTTTTTAATGTTAAACCTGATGGTATGTAAAGTTACCGCTAGGCTTTAAAAGGTTAATAAACGTCACAAGCTGCGTGTTGTGCTGGGTAAGTACACGGGTGTTAGTGTTGACACTAACCATAAAACAAAAGTGAGTGCGTCACGTAGCTGAAGATTATTCCTCGTCTGCTATGTACAGAATTCTATCGATCATCTACCTGTCTAGTTTCACACAACAGGTGAAAGGAGTTATTTGGGTCATCAGTGTGGAATTCAAGTACCGAGCGTACCTTCTGTGTTCGTGAATGTTAAAAAATGAGAATGGAACTTGACAGTACAACATCCAGTAATGATAAACACAGACACAGCAACGTATATATATATATATATTGCACACTGTGTCATTTACTTTAAGGTTGTGCCAATATGCTACATGTTTCGGCTCGGCCGAGCCAGCATCAGGTATGTGTATAAATGTTCGAACCCAGATCCTTAATCACATAATATAAAATGGCGTAAAATAGTACAAAAACATTAGTGAAACTCCACCAGTTCGCTGTTTTTTATAGACTACAAAACCGTTCAGAGGAGAACTGGGTTAACTTAACCCTGAGGTAATACAGTGATTAATCCTACATCCGTCCTGATGTCGGGTTTTTTTCCCCCTTAGAATAAGGCTTTTGTACTAATTTTACGCTACTTTATGTTATGTGATTAAGGATTGTGTTTATCATTACTGACACTGAAATAACACACCAGGATGACCCAAATTAAGATTAGTACAACATCCACGCGGTGGCGCAGTTGGTTGAGGCACTGCGCTACAAACCGGCAGGTCGCGGGTTCGATTCCCGATGGTGTCATTGGAATTTTTCATTGACATAATCCTTCCGGTTGCACTATGGCCCTGGGGTCGACTCACCCTCTAACAGAAATGAGTACCCGGAATATTTCCTGGGGGGTAAAGGCGGCCGGTGCTTATGTGCCGACTGTCTAGAAATCTGGGAACCTCAACCTCCTGGAACCCTCAGGGCCTATCCAGGCCTGTAATGGGACTGCTTTACCTCTTACAACAGCCATGTGTAGGCTCGAAGCAAGCCTGTAGATATGAGGAAGGTTTTGTATAATGGTGTCACTGGGTACGGTATGCGCAGGAACAGCCCCCCCCCCCCCCCAGTGGGCCAGGGGCTTCACGATCACACTCAGACACACACCACATTCGGTGGGACTCCTCTGGACGAGTGATCAGCCCGACGCAGAGACCTGTAGCTGACAACACACAACACTCACAACAGACAGACATCCATACACTCGGCGGGATTCTAACCCGCAATCCCAGCAAGCGAACGGCCGCAAACACACGCGCATGAAACTAGTCAGTTAATTAAAATGTGTTGCAATGAATCCCGTAACAAATTCCCGATACGTAGACAATTGTCTTACACGTTTCCTATTCCTTTCGTTTCCAACTTTGCTATAGAATGTGTCAGTGAGTGAATCCAGGTGAGACAGGAGAGTGTGAAATTGAATGGGACAGATCAGCTTCTGCTCTGTGCTGATGGTTGGAGTTAATGGCCTGCATTGGCCTGATATAAAGAAAGAATAGAACTTTTCTTAGTTACTAGTAAGGAGAAATTGTTACGACTGTCAGTTTAGAAAACGCAAGACAGTGTACCGCGTCATGTAATTCCTGATCTTCAGAAGAACTTTTGCAAATACAATGCACGATTCATGTGTGCAAATCTATAAATTTTATGCCCAAAACAGTTTAGACAAGTTAAATGCCTTGGCTACTCGGAGGGTCCTTTTTTGCTTCAAAAAGATTTAACCCTTAAATACTGAGATTAACCTGGTTCAAGTTAAACATTCAGTCCGTACCGCGCAGTAAACACACTCCGCGTCTGTTATAAAAACCAGTGAATTAATGCTGTGTAGGGAAATAATCGCTGTTTGTTCTGAGATCCACACAAAACACATAAATACACTGTGTGGGCAGAACGTAGAATTTGTGAATGTTAAACCTGGCGGTACGTAAAGTAACCACTGGGCTTTAGAGGGGAGAGTTAAAGATCCAGCCCGTACCGCGCAGTAAACACACTCCGCGTCGGTTATAAAAACCAGTGAATTAATGTTGTGTAGGGAAATAATCGCTGTTTGTTCTCAGGCCAAAAAAAAAAAAACACGTAAATGCTGTCTGGACAGAATGTAAAATTATTGAAACACATGTAGTAACTACAGGACTGATCGCAGTACGTGCATAAAAACGCATCCTACATCCACCGATAAAATGCCCGCAGTGTTACCCTAAAACAGATAATGACAACACGTTTGTTCTCATGCTGGAGTCACAAAATACCTTTCAGCACAGTCCCAAATGTTAAATTGCTGGTGGAGGACATCATCCTCCTTATCCTCACCAATACGTTTATTCCCCGAAATGTTTTCAACGTAATCACTTCACGTGTCCCACTCAACTCTTGTTTTCACTTCCTGCCCTTAGCGCCAGTTCTGTGTCAACGGAACCAAAAATCAACGCAAACACGAGAGCTCGCATCTACAATCCACCGCCATCCAAATTCTGTGTTTTCCGAAAATCTATCCGAATATTATCCTGTCACATCTTAGCTCTTTTTCGAGAAGCATTTCCTGAAGACTTTATAAATGAGATATTTCTTTGCTTTGAAATTAAGAGCAGACTGAAGTCGGGGAATGCTTGCTATCATTCGGTGCAGAATCTTTTGTCTTCCAGGTTGCTATCCAAAAACACAAAGATTAGGGTGTACAGAGCTGTATTTGTGTACCTGTTGTTTTGTATGGGTGTGAAACTTGGTCTCTCACACTGAGGGAGGAACAAAGACTGAGGGTGTTCGAGAATAGGGTGCTGAGGAGGATATTTGGGCCTAAGAGGGACGAGGCGACAGGGGAGTGGAGAAGACTACATAGCGAGGAATTTAATGACCTGTACTCATCACCAAATATTATTCGGATGATGAAGTCGAGAAGAATGAGATGGGTGGGACATGTAGCACGTATGGTGAAAAAAGAGAGGTGCATACAGGATTTTGGTGGGGAGACCTGAGGGAAGGCGACCACTTGGAAGACCCAGGCGTAGATGGGAAGATAATATTAAAATGGATCTTCAAGAAGTGGGATGGTGGGGCATGGACTGGATTGAGCTGGCTGAGGATAGGGACAGGTGGCGGGCTCTTGTGAATGCGGTAATGAAACTCCGGGTTCCATAAAATGCGGGGCATTTCTTGACAAGCTGAGAAACTGTTAGCTTCTCAAGAAGGCCTCTCTTCCTTCGAGTTTTGGAGTTAGTTAGTTATATATTTCTTTGTCTTTTCATTCGAGCTACATATCTAGCCTGATCACAGTGTATTACAGCTTCTGTACACAACACGTGTAACACAGCATATTTGGAGACTTGATTGCTACGGGCTGGGGGATTCGGTGTTCGTTTCTGTCATGGCAAAGAGAATTGGGGGGGGCCCCCCCCAAATCCAGTCCGGCTCTTGTCGTCCAACTAGCCTTTATCCAACGCGTATTGGCTGTCGTTTCGCTGGAATAAGGCGGCCGGAGCGCAAATTCAGCCACTTACCTGCCTACATTGCTGAGTTTAAGAATGCATGGAGCTATTCCTACACTGCACGTATTTGTCTTTATGGTGTGGGCAGGGCTTTTCCTACACTGTATATAACACAAGGCCCCTATTCAGCTAATACTTTACTGAGGATGTAATTTAACAAGACTAAGTGAAATGTACGTAAATATACGAATGAAATAGAAGGGACGGTATACAAGAAACTGAGCGACAAACTGTCGGAAGTGGCCACGTCTCTTAGTCATTCTTCTCAGCCAGGCAGGATGTACTGTGCCGTGTGTTATAGTGTGTACATCTTGCTATCCGAATTAGCCCAGACACGGTTAACTCGCCGAGCTTCCTTGTTGATACAACTGACACTCATCCTAGTTCGTAGAAACGTCGGGGTTGGTTTTGTAGACAAACGTCGGTTTGGCTTTGTTTAGTGGGTGGAACATGGGACAGCCGGGCCGCAGGATGTAACGAGAGTATGGAAAGGCAGTCGGTCCGTGTTTGTTCATAGAAGGTAAAGACTGGGGTTATTAGCTATGCTGTGTGCATTCAAAGAAACGTACACGGCTATGTGTTAAGGTCTGTTTAAGGCTGGCAAGATTACTGGAGAAAAATATTTGATTTTGCATTTTAAAAAAATAATTTTTGAAGAGTGTTGTTTAGTCGAAGCCTGAGTATGTAGTTTCGAATGAAAACTGGAGAGATATATGTTGGGGTAGAGGTCAAGATAACATTGCTGATTGCCTGTAAGAGAACAGAGATGTAGCGTTTGATGTGGGGTAGACGTCTATCAGACATCACGGGGACCCACTGCCTTATTCGCGCAGGGCTGAGGGGCCGTGCTTCGAGGAGACCTGTCACTGCCGTTTATGCCTAGGGTAAGAGAATGTGGAGCTGTACCTCCACACAGGTGTGCACCCAGCATTTTATGCTTGAAGAAGGGCTGACCCTTAGGCTGTATACAATTTATGTTTGATCTTAAGAATTATGTTATAGAAATCATGCTGTAAGCACAACATAACGCTGTCTGCAACTGCATTTATATACATACGAATATAACTACATGTTCCGTTTATAAGGCAAAAGTTGCTGTTTGTTCTGAGATCCGTACAAAACACATAAACGCAATGTGGGCACCACGTAGAATTTTTTAATGTTAAACCTGGTGGTATGTAAAGTTACCGCTAGGCTTTAAAAGGTTAATCATCTACCAGGCTAGAGTAGCGCTGCTTAGATTTGGCTACATTTCATTAAGCCATCATATGATGGAACAGTGTAAACTGCTGAACCCTGTGTGTGTGTGTGTGTGTGTGTGTATGTGTGTGTGTGTTGTTAGTTTTTGCAGTCCTTCCCTCTCCTACCTACTTGTTCACAGCAGGTATCGGGGTTGTTTATTTTCACTTGATCACACTCAGACACACACCACAGTCGGTAGGGCTTCTCTGGACGAGGGATCGGCCCGTCGCAGAGACCTCTACCTGACAACACAAACACTCACAAGAGACAAACATCCATGCCGCCGGTGGGATTCGAACCCACGATCCCAGCAAGCGCTCGGCCGCAGACCTACGCCTTAGACCGCGCGGTCACTGGGATCGGCTTGTGTGTGTGTGTGTTTTCCGTATATCAACTGTAGAAGCTGTTGATCGATTTTTACGATATTTTAGGGGTGAAGGGCCCCGCAGCAGGCGCTACGGACGCACTGCAGCCTTAAGGCTCGTTGTGCAACGCTGTGATGGAGACGGGGAAGAAGATGATTAATATTATCCTTTTTCCAACTAACGGGGCACCGGTGCAATGATACTGACAGGGGAAAACCGAAATTCGCGGAAAAAAACCCTGTGCCAGTGCCCCTTTTTCCACCACAAATCCCACCTGCACTGACCCGGGATCGAACCCGGATCTCCGCGGTGAGAGGCCGGCAACTAACCGCCTGAGCCATGGCAAGTCCGTTCTGCGAAACTTGGTACAAAGAGTGTGCCACTCGAAAAACACGACAATGCTATTTTAACCTTTTAAAGCCTAGCGGTAACTTTACATACCACCAGGTTTAACATTAAAAAATTCTACGTGGTGCCCACATTGCGTTTATGTGTTTTGTACGGATCTCAGAACAAACAGGAACTTTTGCCTTATAAAACATTAAGAGAGTAGTTTTTATAACCGAGGTGGAGAGTGTTTACAGCGCGGTACGCACTGAGTCCTTATTTAAAACAGATACGCTTCGTATTTAAAGGGTTAATTTATTAAATCTAGCAATGACGACGCCAGGATAAGTCGGTGGGTACAAAGACTGGGCTACGGGCTGAACGGACCGTGGTTCGGTTTCAGGCGGACACACGACATTTTTGTCCTAAGACACACAGAACGGCCCTGGGCTCCACACAGTCTACTCTTTGGTAGGTACTCGGGGTAAGGTGGCCAGGGGTTGAAGTTGACATATAGTGCCGAGGATAAGAATGTGTGGATCGCTACCTCTGTTCCCTCTTTTATGCTTTCATGGCGTGGAGAAGGACAACCCTTCTTTCGTTTCACCCTTACAGTGTCTGCTGTTGGCCGGTATTCAGATTACTTCCTCACTGCCGTTTTGTTAACTTGGTCGGCTGTGCAGAAAGATAAAAACTATGTAATGGCGCCGTCGTCTTTAAAACTCTGTAATTCATAAACCATAATCCATAAGAAAAAGGAAATACCCGCAGTAACAGTGCTTTGTTCACCTCTGCAGTTTCTTTTTATCATGCCAATTTAGCGGTTCTAATTATATGAATCAGAGTGAAACGTCGCGTTTTTAAATCTATATTTTAGTTTAACCTTTTAAAGCCTAGCGGTAGCTTTACATACCACCAGGTTTAACATTAAAAAATTCTACGTGGTGCCAACATCGCCTTTATGTGTTTTGTACGGATCTCAAACAAACAGCAACTTTTGCCTTATAGAAGATCAAGAGACTGGTTTTTATAACCGAAGTGGAGAGTGTTTACAGCGCGGTGTGCACTGAGTCCTTATATAAAACAGATACGCTTCGTCTTTAAAGGGTTAAGAAATTCTACGTGGTGCCCACATTGCGTTTATGTATTTTGTACGGATCTCAGAAAAAACAGCAACTTTTGCCTTATAAAACATTAAGAGACTGGTTTTTATAACCGAAGTGGAGAGTGTTTACAGCGCGGTACCCACTGAGTCCTTATATAAAACAGATACGCTTCGGCTTTAAATGGTTAAAGGTATTTTCGCCTGAAGATGGTAAGAACCACTTGTTGAAACTACTAGCGAATAAACAGTGCTTACAAGATACTTGCTAACAGAAGGCATCCGTTGTGTTTCGTAAATTAAATAAGGACTGACTGACTGGCTGCGTTACCCTTGTTATGTAACCACATACTTGGTTGCATGTAACAATAACGTACAGGTAACCGAGTGTAACAACTTCATTTTATCATGCGAGATTTGGACACTTTTACCCTTGAATTTGAAGACATTGTGTTAATCGAAACGTCCGGAACTGATTACCTAGTGATGCAGCGTCGTTTCATCGCAGAAGACTTGAATTCTCAGTCACACCCCTCTGAAAACATCAGAACTTTTTGTGTTTGCTTTGTTATTTACAATCTGTTTAGTGTTTTTGTATGCAATTTGTTTGTCGTATGTGAAGCATTCGCAGGAGTAAACACGTACTTTAATTCTGTGTAACGGATAGGCCTATAACAAAATCTAACTATCATCCCCGGTTTCCCCTTTCCATATAAGAGTCTTAGGATATTATATGGCGTCAAATCAATGGTTTCGTGCTACACAGGGGGTTGTCTCAGAGGTGCAGTTGAGACTTCCTGTCTTGTGGAATGTGACGCTGCGTTTCTGTGCGAGTTGTTCCCGACGTTTCGAAAGAAAGTACTGCCTTCGTCTTCATTGGACAAACATTCAAAAAAGAAATCCAAAAATATCTTGGACCACTTGAATATGAATGCCCTAGACTGGCCGAAACGTCGGAAACCTCTCCAGCATTGCATCTCAGAAGACGTTGATCTTCGCCACAGGTTTTATTTTGTGGATCAGTGTGTGTGGGACATGACAAATAGTGCTAGGCGGTTGCAGAGAAATTGTATTTTCGGACATGGAATGAGTTCGAGCTGGTTAATTCCACGTAAAGAAACAAGTGACGCGTATAGGGGAGAGGAACGTTGCATGCAGGGTTTGGTGGGGAGACTTGAGGGGAAGGAGACAACTTTGAAGACTGTGGCATAGATGGGATGATAATATTAAAACGGCTGTTCAAGTGGTGGGATGGGGCATGGAGTGGATTGATCTGGCGTAGGATAGGGATAAGTGGAGGGCTGTTGTGAATGCGGTGATGAAACTTGGGGTTCCATTAATTGTGGGGGAATTTCTTGACAAGCTGAGGAACTGTTAGCTTCTCAAGAAGGACTCTGCCACATGGAAGCAAATGACCAAAATAGAAACAAAAGCCTATCGCTCTTCCACTATTTCTATTTGTGTTTGTCTGAAGGAAAAAAATTTATTCGGGTAATCAAATCGAGAAGAATCAGATGGGCGGGGCATGTAGCACGTATGGGGGAAAAGAGAGGTGCATACAGGATATTGGTGGGGAGACCTGAGGGAAGGCGACCACTTGGGACCCAGGCGTAGACGGGAGGATAATATTAAAGTGGATCTTCAAGAAGTGGAATGGGGCATTGACTGGATTGAGCTGGCTCAGGATAGGGACAGGTGGCGGGCTCTTGTGAATGCGGTAATGAACCTCCGGCTTCCATAAAATGCGGGGAATTTCTTGACTAGGTGAGAAACTGTTAGCTTCTCAAGAAGGCCTCTGCTCCATGGAGTTAGTTAGTTAATTAGTTAGTTAGTTAGTTAGTTAGTTAGTTAGTTAGTTAGTTAGTTAGTTAGTTAGCTAGCTAGCTAGTTACTTAGTTAGCTAGTTAGTTAACTAGTTAGTTAGTTAGTTAGTTAGTTAATTAGTTAGTTAGTTAGTTAATTAGTTAATTAGTTAGTTAGTTAGCTAGTTAGTTACTTAGTTAGTTAGTTAGTTAACTAGTTAGTTAGTTAGCTAGTTAGTTAACTAGTTAGTTAGTTAGTTAGTTAGTTAGTTAGTTAGTTAGTTAGTTAGTTAGTTAGTTAGTTAGTTAGTTAGTTAGTTAGTTAGTTAGTCTGAAGGAAATGTTTTCACGCGTTCCAAGACTATTATAGTCGGACTATAGGCTATAGCAGGTCGCATGTTTGAATCATGCTTCATGAACATCACACTGACATAATAGCATTGGGGGGGGGCATAATTTTATCTATTTTTTAGAAGAGGAAAAGCGATTGTTCATCGCTCGGCCCCTCGCCTCGTTCCACATTTCACCGCCCGAGACCAATCGGTGTGCGTTGCGCGGGTGCAGCGTATGGCAGCGCAGCCAATGAATGGGCTGGCCTCGACAGATACACTGCAGGGCATGAGCAAGGCTTGCGAGTCGCTTCGCTTTGTCTCCGGCGGTTGTTCTGCGAGTTTGGCGGCGCGTAGCAACGGAGCTGTACGCGATATTGCTTTGTGTTCGCGGCTTGGTACGCAGTACGCAGTACGCTTGTACGCCCCACAATGCCGGCAGCGGCCGATACCGCTGAGGATGAAGGGATCTTCACGTGAAGTGAAAAAAATCCCTTGAAAATTGTGTGGTGTTGTGTGAGGGTGTTTTTGCAACACCATGTGGCTGCGGCATCACCGTGAGGTGTTCATATTGACGACACTGTTTCTGCTTCACCAACACATCGTCACGGCCAACTGGATGTAAGTCTTACCACGTGTGTTGTGACCCTCGTACACGTGTGTTCATTCACCTTTCATCATACAGAAATGTCCTTTGGCATAGGCCGATTCTTTTAGTGGGACTGCTGCGTGCTGATGCTACAGTTGTCGGGAATTGTCGTGTGAGTAGTCACATGCAGATGCTGGCCGGCTGCTGCTGAAATTAACAGTTTTGCAGCGCGTAGTGTTTAGTGTTGTGGGTAGCTAAGCACTGACTGAGATGTTATTAAACACCTGGCACGAAAGCTGATAGCCAATTGCACGCTTTAGTACGATATTTCAGAAGTAGTGTATTGATAACGACAATAGAGAGGTGGTGCATTGATAACGACAGTAGGGATGTGGTGTATTGATAATGACAATAGGGATGTGGTGTATTGATAATGACAATAGGGAGGTGGTGTATTGATAATGACAATAGGGAGGTGATGTATTGATAATGACAATAGGGAGGTGATGTATTGATAAACACAGTAGGGAGGTGATATATTGATAATGACAATATATAGGTGGTGTATTGTTAATGACAATAGGAAGGTGATTATTGATAATGACAATAGGGAGGTGATGTGTTGATAATGAAAATAGATAGGTGGTGTATTGATATTGACAGCAGGGAGGTGGTGTATTGATAATGAAAATAGATAGGTGGTGTATTGATATTGACAATAGGGAGGTGGTGTATTGATAATGAAAATAGATAGGTGGTGTATTGATATTGACAGTAGGGAGGTGGTGTATTGATAATGAAAATAGTTAGGTGGTGTATTGATATTGACAGTAGGGAGGTGGTGTATTCGTAACGCAAGCACCGAGACACAAACCGCGGTACTCCGGTTGCCATGCCGGCTGCAGCACAAAATTCCCAGTGCCATTAAATCCGCGTCTCCACTTGAGTTTTGTTACAAAAAGAATTCGACCTGTTGTACAGCCCTGTGACGTGTGATGATGCTATCTCGGCACTCATGTAGCCTCATCTGGAAGACTCAGCCATCGCTGTGCGATTGTTTTCATGTGGGCCAACTGCCGCTTTCTGTTGTGTCCAACTGCAATTATTGTTCTCGTCGCTATGAGCTAAGCAGACGGGAAGCGGAATTGTAGATCAAAATTATTATTATTATTGTTGTTGTTGTTGTTGTTGTTGTTGACGAATATATTAAGGTAACAGGTTTTGTAAGCCGGTGTGCAAAGTGGGTGCGGAAGATTTTTACCTCAAAATTAACGTTGATATTTAAAATATCAGTGCAGTTTGAACTACGAATAAGACATATGTTGGGTACGTGCAGTTAGTATCCATTACAGCGGTTTGTGACGCGCAATAAAGAAAGCCTGGGCACTTGTAAGATACAGCAGATTGTGCGGTGTTCCCCAGTGTGGGACAGTGACAGCAGGTTCTTGAAAAATTTGTCATCGCGTGTTAGTTTTTGAACGGATTAAAAATCAAGTCAGGCAATCTTCAAAGCACGGTATGAACAATGTAAAAAATTTCAAAATAAAGTATTTCGCCAAAAACTGACAAATCACACACAGGTTATAGGATTGTAACTTTGTTTTCTCCAAAATTTTTCGACTTATGAGGCCGTAGTCAGGGAAAACGTTAATGAAATGTGGAGAAAGTAAGGAAGTTTCCATAAATTGAGGTAATTTGTCAAAAACAACAACGCATTTATAATTATTTGTGTAAAAGTTGCCTAAAATATGTCCATTTCACTTAGAAAAAATAATTCTTTCTTGCATTGTTTCTTCTGATCGGAACTGTGTCAAAGAACGTACTGTGTAACACTAAACGTCTTAAAGTGTGCGTCTATTGAAGGGTACGAATGTTTAAATTTTTTTTCCATGGCCCGACAACCCCCAGTCGGCCAGGGGCCCCTCATTACCGAGGCTTCACGATCACACTCAGTTATACACACCACACTCGGTAGGAATCCTCTGGACAAGTGATCAGCCCGACGCAGAGACCTCTACATGACAAGACACAACACTCACAACAGACAGACATCCATGCTGCCGGCGGGATTCGAACCCACAATCCCAGCAAGCGAGCGGCCGAAAACCCACACCTTAGACTGCGCGGCCACTGGGATCGGCGATGACTAATGTTATCGTCTCTACGTTAGTAGCATCGCCACTGGGCATGTCCGTTCTCTGATTATAAACTTCAAAATTCAAGGACGGAAGCACATTGCGTTTGAACATCCAAACATGTGAAATTCGTTTGACAGGATTGTGTTTGCTTGGACGAAGAAAAGCTTAACCTATGAGTTCTAAAATTTACGATATTTTGATTTTTTTTTTCAGACGGACACCAAGTGCGCTAAAATATTAGGTTATCAATTATTTGGTAAAGGTAAAAATTAAGTTTATACAGAATTGTTATGGAAGCATACGGATCAATAGAGGTATAGCTCCATGCATTCTTAACCCCGTCATTGGATGCACATGAGTGGTCAGCTTTACATTTGCTGGCTTCACTCTCGAAGAAGGGACCCAAAATACATAAGAATGAGAGGTTAGATGATCCCCAGGGCCAGTTTGGGCGTTCTGCGGAAGAGAAAAAATCTTATGCCTGTCGGGAATCAAACCACGAACCGTCCGTAGTTCAGCCGATAGGGATGTCACTGTACCGACCGAGCTGTGCCAGTTGTCGTACGTTGTTTGAACGTTTGAGTGTTGACACTTGTTCAAGGAGAGTTAGTGATGGGGTAGTGAACTGCACCACGTCCAAGAGTATAAGAATAATTGCTTGTTATGTAAAGCTGTTTTTGAAAGTAAAACAGTAAACGTAAGGCCCTGGAATGTGTTTTTTATTCAACAACACAGGCAGTGTGCGTATAATGTAACACTGTGGCGCGTTCGCGTAACCATATTCACCGTGGAAGAGCAGTAAGCATTAAATATTATGAGTTTGTGTCTGTATTCTTGCCTTAGTTAACCAGCATGCAAAGAGTGTCTTTTCTGCGCCGTATTATATTGTCATCTGTGGCCTGTATGCTGTACCGTATTTTTCTCCATTATCTCATAAACGGCACGATTTTCGGAAAAAAGGTATTGAACATGAAATGTGTGTTTTGATTTTCTCTACAACTTTTGTATGAAACATTTCTCGTATTGAGAAGAATTCAGCGAGATATTATCACAAATGTACGCGGGTCTTTATGTAAAGTGCCCGTTATTCTTGTCAGGTTTTATTGAAAATTGAATTTTCTGGACAGCTTCTCGAAAAATCCTCAAATGTCAAATTACATGAAAATGCGTCCAGTCGGAGCCGAGTTGTTCCATGCGAACGGGCAGACAGACATAACGAAGCTGTTCGACGCTTTCCGCAATTTTACGAACGCACCTAAAACAATGTAATATTTGTTAGGGCAAATTTTATTGTTACTTATAATGTATGGCAGTGATATGACGTCTGGTTTCTGTTTGATGTGTATGGCTACTGGGTTGGAGCTACTCATGCGAAATGGCAGGCCGGTACGTAAGGGATGTGTCCAGTTATGTTTGCCTTAAATATTACTGAATTCTGGAATGCAGCGAAATTTAACCTATTTGACCGGTACGTAGGTAGCAAACTACGCGGCGTCACATTCCAGACGACAGCAGCGAAGGCTTCACATTGCATGTAAGCTTGTGTTTATTTTATTCATAATGCAAGCGTACTAATACAGGGACATGGAGTCGGTGCAAAATTCTGAGGTGGTTTCCCACGTATTTTTTGTAGCGGTTACTCTGTACTGGTGGGAAGTGCAGTGTGTACGGCGTGGATGACAGAATTGCATAAATAGTTTATAATGTGTTTACCAACATTGTTTTTTAACTGTTGCTTGTAGGCATAAATTCTTGTTTAAGTGAACACTGTGTGATGTTTACAATGGTCAGTAATTCGTACCTTCAAATTCCTGGTCTAACTTTCCTAGCGAAATGCTAACCTTTGTACGTAACCTCCAGTGTAGATGTTTGCGTGGAACACGTGACAGGTTTATTCAGTTTATCTCATTCAGTTAGTGGAGTTGTTTCCTAAATGAGAATAAACAGCGGTGGAATATTAACCTGAAGTACTGCGATACATTTTTCAGAGAATTGACCAACATTTTAACCATTTAAAAATTAAGATTAACCGGAATTTTATTTGAAGATTCAGTCCGTACCGCGCAGTAAACACACTCCGTCTCGGTTATAAAAACCAGTCAGTTAATGCTGTATAGGGAAATAATAGCTGTTTGTTCTGAGATCCATACAAAACACATAAATGCACTGTGTGGGCAGAACGTAGAATTTGTGAATGTTAAACCTGGCGATACATAAATCCTTGAACGACTAAGATTAACTTGAATTATATTTATAGATTCAGTCCGTACCGCGCAGTAAACACACTCCGTCTCGGTTACAAAAACCAGTCAGTTAATGCTGTATAGGGAAATAATCGCTGTTTGTTCTGAGATCCACACAAAACACATAAATACACTGTGTGTGCAGAACGTAGAATTATATTTAAAGACCCAGTCCGTACCGCGCAGTAAACACACTCCGTCTCGGTTATCAAACCAGTCAGTTAATGCTGTATAGGGAAGTAATCGCTGTTTGTTCTCAGATCCACACAAAACACATAAACACACTGTGTGGGCAGAACGTAGCATTTGTGAATGTTAAACCTGGCGGTATGTACTATTGTTAATTGCTGGGCCTTGCGCGGTTAAGGTGTCTTCTGTTTCAGTGGTCACTATTGGCTGATTTACACGGTTCATGCTGAAACGAAAATATGTGTACAGTAACAAGGGGTAGTAGAATCCGTTAGCCGCAACTAAATTTTTATCTCTACAGACGACATGAAATTTCTGTGTATCAAAAAACAAAATATTAATCAGCAAGTATATAACCCCGATCCATATGCAGCCAGCACGTGCGGCAGGTTAAGGTTATACATCGAAAGTGATGACAGTAGTCTGGGAAAAGTTTCACCTCGAGTACAAAAACTCGTATAAAAGAAACTGGCCCCACTTACTCGTTCTATCGGCCTGTGGTCAGTAGTACCAACTTTAGCTTCTGTAATGAAGGAGCAACACTTACGGACAGAGGCCGAAGATACAACTGGCATTATAAATCCAAAAGTTGGATTCAAGCAAGCAATAAAACTGGTATAAATTTATAGCAAAACAGATCCAACTTATGCACGATATTATTTATCTTTTTGAGTAACTTCTCCCCGACATGTTTCGGCAAGTAATTATGCCATTATCAGTGGGGCTATATCAAAATTCCATAAGATGTGCATGAATGTGACTACAAAATGTTAAAACTTTTAAGATGTTAAAATATCCTATAAAATTTCTTGCACAGTTCTTGTACTTGTTTTGCTGCTGTGGTGCTGTTTTTTGGCCTGTCCAAAAAACAGCACCAGTTTTAATATTTTATAGTCGCATTCGTGCACACCTTATGTAGTTAATAATAAAATAATAAAAAATGAATAACACAAAATTTGATATAAATTTAGTTGTGGTTGACGATTCGTACTTCCCCATCTTACTGTTCGTGTATCACAGCGGGATGTCAGTGATAACGATACAGACATGTACAGTGCCTTTGTTTTGCTTTATGGATATCTGATTAACACGGTTTACACGCACCAAGCAGCAGTTAAACAGTCTGTATGGGCACTGAAATTAATTTCTCGTGTGATATTTCTCGATCTCAGTAACAATATTAAATAACCGTGTTATAAGTGCTTAGAATTCAGCTAGAGAAACAAACCTCAGTTGTATTGTTTTTATGTACGTCACCGCCAAGATACGTAATTTCGTTATCTCATCATATCGTATCAACTGAAGGTTTTCTTTGCAGTATGCAGTAAAAAATTTGCCACTGTGGCTAACTGTATTAGAGAATGTCTGGGTTTTCGATTAAGGAAATATTTGAGGGCACCTGGGTGTAAAATAAGTTCTTACATTGTTCACAAAAAGAAGTTTACACTTAAGAAGCCAAAACGAAGCATGAAGCTGATGATTCAATTCAATTCAGTTCAATTCAATTTAGTTCAATTCAGTTCTCGTTTACTGACGTGCTAGGCGGACAGTCACTTTACCGACAACATTAAGAGTACAACAAACAGAGTAATAATAATAATAATAATAATAATAATAATAATTCATTTTTATGTGCTGACACAAAAGCCTTAGGGCCAATTACAGAAAGAGCACAGGAAGATAAAGTACATAACAATATACAAAGAAAACGCACAGCAAAGGAAGTAATAACAAGTTACGTCAGGCTACAAACAGCAGTAGTAATTTTAACCCTTCAAAGACGAAGCGTGTCTGTTTTATATAAGGACTCAGAGCGTACCGCGCTGTAAACACTCTCCACTTCGGTTATAAAAACCAGTCCCTTAATGTTTTATAAGGCAAAAGTTGCTGTTTGTTCTGAGATCCGTACAAAACACATAAACGCAATGTGGGCACCACGTAGAATTTTTTTAATGTTAAACCTGGTGGTATGTAGAGTTACCGCTAGGCTTTAAAAGGTTAATATATTTAAAGTAATAACATAGCGCAGGACAAAAACGAAAAAAAAAAGAAACAATTTCTTAGACTTAACATAATTAAAAGCCAAAGATGACGGCAATACAGTGGTTCGAAACGTCGGACAACGACACAGCGTCGCATTACAGAAGACTTGAATTTTTATCAGCACCGCTGTGAGAAGCCCAAATACCGCATAAGTGGTTGCAGTCTTTGATGATTTGGTTACACACATTTAAGGCGGTGTGTGGTTGTGCGGGGTGCCTGTTTAAGTTCCTACAGTCGAGAGGTAATGTGGGTGTGTGTGTTTGTGCGTGGATATATGTAATGCAGTGGCTGCTGGGTATTATTATTATTATTATTATTATTATTATTATTATTATTATTATTATTGAACACGGACAGCTGTCACAGACTTTTCATTTACGTTACGCATATTCATTTAGCGAGAGCGACGTAGTCGAAATTTGTGCCACATTTGTTCTTGTTATTTAATTATAATGAATTTAATAGAACCGTGCAATGTCTCAGGGGTGCACTGGAGTAATATTAGCAAACATTGGGTTAATTGGAACATTTTGTGGGAGGGGTCAAAGCATTTTAACGTGAATAGGTCAGAGGGGTGTACAAAATACCTGGTGAACTTTTTTCGACCTCATTTGTGTCGCCTGAAACTTGTTGACTTGAATTTATATTCAAGATAGTCTTTTGTCAATATTTGCCGACATGGTGGGGGGGCTCCAGAGATTGCTTCGCAAATTCCCTTGTCACTGCCTGTTTACATCACGGCAGAATGTTGATGCTACTTGCACGTACACCGCTGTGCAACGCAGCGAGCAATTCAAGCTGTAGTGTTGTCTGTTTTTTTGTATGGGTGTGGAACGTGGTCTGCCACATTAACCTTTTAAAGCCTAGCGGTAACTTTACGTACCACCAGGTTTAACATTAAAAAATCCTGCGTGGTACCCACATTGCGTTTATGTGTTTTGTACGGATCTCAGAACAAACAGCAACTTTTGCCTTATAAAACATTAAGAGATTGGTTTTTATAACCGAAGTGGAGAGTGTTTACAGCGCGGTACGCACTGAGTCCTTATATAAAACAGACATGCTTCGTCTTTAACCTTTTAAAGCCTAGCGGTAACTTTACATACGACCAGGTTTAACATTAAAAAATTCTACGTGGTGCCCACATTGCGTTTATGTGTTTTGTACGGATCTCAGAACAAACAGCAACTTTTGCCTTATAAAACATTAAGAGATTGGTTTTTATAACCGAAGTGGAGAGTGTTTACAGCGCGGTACGCACTGAGTCCTTATTTAAAACAGACATGCTTCGTCTTTAACCTTTTAAAGCCAAGCGGTAACTTTACATACGACCAGGTTTAACATTAAAAAATTCTACGTGGTGCCCACATTGCGTTTGTGTGTTTTGTACGGATCTCAGAACAAACAGCAACTTTTGCCTTATAAAACATTAAGAGCCTTGTTTTTATAACCGAAGTGGAGAGTGTTTACAGCGCGGTACGCACTGAGTCCTTATATAAAACAGATACGCTTCGTTTTTAAAGGGTTAAGGGGAGAACACAGAGTGAGGGCGTTCGTCAGTGGGTTGTTGAGGAAGGTACTGGACTTAAGAGGGACTAAGGGACTGGAGGAAATTCCATGACAAGGCGCTTCATGGCCGTTACTCCTCACCAAATTTGGTTGATAATAATGGAGGATGAGATGTGTGGGACATGTAGCACGTATAGGGGACAGTAGGAATGAAGTAGGTGTTTGGTAGGGGAAAGCTGAGTGAAAGAGACCACTTGGAAGACCTAGATGTAGATGGAGGTAAAGGTAAATCAATACCTGTAGGCCTGCTAGCCTTGTCAGGCTCTGAGGACTCCATGAGGTTGAGGCTGCCAGAATTTCTACACAAACGGCACATGAAGGCGGCAAGGTTGTTAGCCCTACGCACCGGCCGCATTTACTGTACATGGGAGGATAATATTAAAGTGGAACTTAAATAGGGTGGGAGGGCGTGGAGCTCAGGACCGGTAATGTGCCTGCAGTACTGTCACGAATTTAGTCTCAGTTTACCACACAGCCTGGTAAGTATAGGCTGCATCATGAGTGTTGTGTGGCACGGGTGAAATCAGGGGCGGCTTGAAGGGGGTCGCTCCGGGATGACACCCCATCTGAGTGTCTTCTCCGACATGCAAAAGTAATGGCTTTTTGCGTTTGTAAATTAAAAGAAAATGATGATAAAGTTGTCGGCATTTGTGACACTCCGTGCCTCTGTGTAGGCGTGTTGAAGCAGTTACATGAACTGAGTTTCCAGCGGTTCCACGCTACTGGGAAGAACTGCCCCATATGACTCCTCAGCCCGTCGAAACGTCGGGAATCAAGAACCCCGGTACTAAGCGCAGGGCTCTGGAGTCGGAGTCGCAGTCGTGGAATCGGAGTCGGTAAAAATGTGCCGACTCCGACTCCGAACTCAATCAAAAATCTTAACTAGATACTCCAACTCCAGAGCCCTGATAGCTACAGTAACAATTAGATTTATACTTAAATATAGGTTATAAGTCTAAACAGCAGCCTGATGATTCACGTGGTGGTGATAAAATGTCTTATAGGTTTACCGTTTTAATACATATTGGGCTTTTATGGAGGAGTCGGAGTCGAAGTTTTGAAAATCGAAGAGTCGGATTCGGAAGTTTTAAAAATCGAGGAGTCGGAGTTGGAAGTTTTAAAAATCGAGGAGTCGGAGTTGGAAGTTTTAAAAATCGAGGAGTCGGAGTCGGAAGTTTTAAAAATCGAGGAGTCGGAGTCGGAGTCGGAAGTTTTAAAAATCGAGGAGTCGGAGTTGGAAGTTTTAAAAATCGAGGAGTCGGGAGTCGGAAGTTTTAAAAATCGAGGAGTCTGGATCGGAAGTTTTAAAAATCGAGGAGTCGGAGTCGGAAGTTTTAAAAATCGAGGAGTCGGAGTCGGAGTCGGAAGTTTTAAAAATCGAGGAGTCGGGATCGGAAGTTTTAAAAATCGAGGAGTCGGGATCGGAAGTTTTAAAAATCGAGGAGTCTGGATCGGAAGTTTTAAAAATCGAGGAGTCGGGATCGGAAGTTTTAAAAATCGAGGAGTCGGAGTTGGAAGTTTTAAAAATCGAGGAGTCGGAATCGGAAGTTTTAAAAATCGAGGAGTCGGAATCGGAAGTTTTAAAAATCGAGGAGTCGGAATCGGAAGTTTTAAATATCGAGGAGTCGGAATCGGAGCTTTTGTGTACCGACTGCACAGCCCTGACCAAGCCTAACAACACTGTAGACCTTGATACTTAGCATCAAATGCTGTGGACACATCAAAGCCCGTGAATGGTACTTACTTCACTGTTACACTAACCCAGAATGGATGACCATCTCTCAACATGTGGGAAGGGTGGGGAGGGGGCGCAGAATGGTCGGTGGGATTGGTATCCCTGACATACGTAGGTCAAGAGACGCAGTCGGCACGTCAGAAAGAATCTTAAGGCGGCCCAGCCCCAGTCATTTGTAGGGTGGTGTGTCTGGTGTCGGCGCGAGTCATGCAGTTGAAAACATGCCATCTTGAATACGTTTTACTAGAAAATGACGGAAAGTGAGTCAGTCCAAATTCAAATGCGGGCGAACACCCACAGTCCGTATATACCCAGCGCTACTTACGTACAGCGACATGAACTGTTTAAGGGAAGGTTAGGATCGTATCAGGTAAATTCTAAAACGTTTTTACTATGCTGTATAATATTGTGTGGTGATGGGTTTATGGACTTTATGCATCGTCCGAAGAATAAAATATTAAAAATATTAAAAAATTAAAATCACAACGTTTCGGTAGCTGGCTCTGCTTCCATCCTCAGGTGGAGGGGAAGAAGAGAAGAACACTTATTCTGTTGCGCCCCATAGACAGAGCTACCTCTTCTCCCCCTCCATTCACCTGAAGACGGAAACAGAGCCAGCTTCCGAAACGTTGTGATTCTAATTTTTTAATATTTTTAATATTTTACTCTTCGGACGATGGATAAAGTCCATAAACCCACCGCCACACAGTAGGGTCATATTTTTAGTAGGTACATAATGTGGAAATAAAATCCTTACCATGTCTACAGGAAGGTGGATAATATCATTGCAAAAATAATTTGTAGGGTGAAATCTCACACCAGGGAATAAAATTGTAATAAGGTAAATCAATCCCTTTGCAGGCCTGGAGAGACTCATAAAATTTCCACACACTGGGGACGTGAAGGTGGTAAGGTAGTCGGCCCTAATTATCGGCTGTCTTTACCCTCCCAGGAGACAACTCTGGTACTCGTTTCTGTTAGAGGCTGAGGGCCATAGTGCTGTCGCAAGGGTCAAAGCAACGAAAATTCCCCAATGACACCATCGGGAATCGAACCCGCGACCTATTCCGGCTTGTAGCGCAGTGCCTTAACCAACTGTGCGACCTCCGTTTTCGTATTGTTATATGATTATGGCCCTTTGGGACTGAAACTTGTTGCTCATTAACCCTATAAAGACGAAATGTGTCAGATTTATATAAGGACTTATTGCGTACCGCGCAGTAAACACTCTCCACTTCGGTTGTTAAAAACCAATCTCTTAATGTTTTATAAGGCAAAAGTTGCTGTTTGTTCTGAGATCCGTACAAAACACATAAACGCAATGTGGGCACCACGTAGAATTTTTTAATGTTAAACCTGGTCGTACGTAAAGTTACCGCTAGGATTTAGAAGGTTAAAAAAGTATTGTTTTGTTCATAAAGAAGGTTGTGTTAGATTGTAGCGGTTGGTTTTATTGATAAATCATTTACTTATTTCAGACCTTTCTATTATTGAAGCGTATGAGACGAATGTTCACCTGTGCGGGCTTTATTGGGTATTTCATTTAAACTCGTTTTCATTAAAGTTACTAGTTGTATGGACATACCGAACCCAGTAGGAATGCTGCAATTACCTGACCTCCTAATTGAGCGATAGGCTTCCTTGACGCCTGTAATTAACCTTTTAAAGCCTAGCGGTAACTTTACATAGGACCAGGTTTAACATTAAAAAATTCTACGTGGTGCCCACATTGCGTTTATGTGTTTTGTACGGATCTCAGAACAAACAGCAACTTTTGCCTTATAAAACATTAAGAGATTGGTTTTTATAACCGAAGTGGAGAGTGTTTACAGCGCGGTACGCACTGAGTCCTTATATAAAACAGATACCCTTCGTCTTTAAATGGATAATAGAAGTATTGCCCAAATGTATTCCACTTTTTCTCTCAAGTGTTTGACAAGTGAGAAGTAGCTGATCAATACTTCGTCTGTTTGATCGAAACACACACACGTGATCGTCACTAATTCAGTCTACATACGCGAATAACTTTGACACAATAATACGTATTGAATAAAATTTTGTTTCTCGTTGATGCCTAGAGAAATACTAAATTCATTTTTTTTTTTGGATCTGCCTGTGCTGTTTTTTCCTGCAAACGCGAGTTTTTGGTTTGAAAGTTTCTGTAAAACAAATTTTGAGGAAAGTGTCTTGTAGTGCCGACAGTCTGTCTGTACTCCTACAGGAGCGCAGCTTGTGCTATGCTGACGTCAGCAGCATATGTTGGGGACGTACAAGCAATCTGTCGGCAAGAAAGAAGCGCTTTACAGGAAGGCTGACAAACATTGTCGTACCCCACGCAAAATTAGCTAAATTGTGGTCGGAAAGAAAACAAAAAGCTCTGAAAGAAAGTCTGCAAATAGTTACCGAACAGAAGGGAATTGCTGCATATTTTTTAGATGACACGAATGTACTAACCGACATTGAAATTTGTGCGCTGCTTGTATGTCGAAACCTGATTTTATGTTCTGGAAAAAAAATATATTTTTAAACTTCTTCGGAAGTGGCGTGAGGAGATACGGAACTTGTTTTTCGGAGCAGAGATTTTGTCTATCTCCCTAATTTCTAAGCTTTGTTCGGGAGTGGCGTAAGGAGCTGCTGCTGCTGTTTTTCGGAGCAGAGATTTTGTCGTATCTCCCTAATTTCTAAGCTTTGTTCGGGAGTGGCGTAAGGAGCTGCTGCTGCTGTTTTTCGGAGCAGAGATTTTGTCGTATCTCCCTAATTTCTAAGCTTTGTTCGGGAGTGGCGTAAGGAGCTATTACCCTTGCTTTTTGGGAGCAGAGTTTTCGTCTTATCGACCTCATTTCTGAGCTTTGTTAGGGAGTGGCGTAAGGAGCTATTACCCTTGCTTTTTGGGAGCAGAGTTTTCGTCTTATCGACCTCATTTCTAAGCTTTGTTAGGGAGTGGCGTAAGGAGCTACAATACTTCTTCTTTCGGACCAGAAGTGTTGTATTTTCTTCCGCAATTTTAGCCTGTCACAGTTGCTATTAAAGAAGCTCTTAATTCAGCATGGATAAGGGACTTTTTTTGATACAGTTGAAAGACTTTGAATCATAAAGATCAATCACAGTTTGTGCGTTGATCAGTATCACTGTGACAAGCGTCTCCTCTCAGGCAATTAACTGACTGTGATTAATTCCATCAATAAACTACATTTAGTGACCATTACAATGCAATGGTTGATAGACGGCCTGTAATTACCAGTGATAACCAACTTCTTAAATTTCCTTCGAGGCGCCAGTTGACAACTAGTACAGTAGTTTTATAACATAACCACGTTGGACGTCCGGAGTCATGAATCGGACCCACCTTTTCCTGTTGAGTTGGTTTCCACGTTTAACCTTTTAAAGCCTAGCGGTAACTTTACGTACCGCCAGGTTTAACATTAAAAAATTCTAGTTGGTGCCCACATTGCGTTTATGTGTTTTGTACGGATCTCAGAACAAACACCAACTTTTGCCTTATAAAACATTAAGAAACTGGTTTTTGTAACCGAAGTGGAGAGTGTTTACAGCGCGGTACGCACTTAGTCCTTATATAAAACAGATACGCTTCGTCTTTAACCTTTTAAAGCCTAGCGGTAACTTTACGTACCACCAGGTTTAACATTAAAAAATTCTACGTGGTGCCCACATTGCGTTTATGTGTTTTGTACGGATCTCAGAACAAACAGCAACTTTTGCCTTATAAAACATTAAGAGACTGGTTTTTATAACCGAAGTGGAGAGTGTTTACAGCGCGGTACGCACCGAGTCCTTATATAAAACAGATATGATTCGTCTTTAAAGGGCTAATTATGTCTTGAGGCCGCAGGGTAATTAACAAAATTAACAATCAAGTCTTCTGGGACTTCAGGCTGTCTGTATAGGCGAGAGGTTCCCGGCGTTTCGAAGGATTGTGGTGTCTTCATCTTCAGGGTCCAGCAATCAAAGAAGATATTTGCAAAGTGAAGGTATTATCATCTTCCGAAACGTCGGGAAATACCCAGCGATACAGCTCACGTACCAGGAGACTTTGTTTCTCAGAAACACCGCTGTGAGAACCTCGAATCTCGCATTAAGTGGTTGGGTAATTAAATCGGAGACGTGGGAGTGCAAATTTTTTAATTTGAATGTATTTTGTGACTTCTGTTTTACTCTGAATGTAACTTACATAGGCTTGTAAGCTTAAAACGATATTTGTGTACCCTTTTTGTGGCGGGTTCGTATAAATAGTGAAATGACTATTAGCATCGGACCTGTCCTGCATTTTGCATGTAGCAGCGCCACTCCCACTGCACGGATTTTCATGAAATTTAGTATTAGCTACTTTTTGCGACACTCTATCAAGAAACTTTAAATTTGGTTAAAATTGGACAAAAATATCGGGCATTTTACATGAATACCCGAGTGTGTTTCATATGCTTAGCAGCGCAGCAAAGAAATAACGTATTGTTGTGCTTCGATGCTTTAAATATTTATTAAGTTACATTTTTGGTAGCGACGTATATATGTCAGCAAAACAAACGGAACGCATTGTTGCCCTTCTGTGACGAAAATGCGTTATGCGAACGACCCATAATGTTATGCTATACGTACGTTGCCTACGTCGTTGTGTTGTGACTTCGAGCTGCTGAGTGTTGTTTTGAGTGTCGAACATGAATCAGAAGTGCACAAAACGATATGCAAAAGAGAATATTTGAGACTAAAATGTTTGGAATGATTGAGCAGGACGTGATATTAAACCCACACAACGAGGAAATTTGCTATTGGAATTTTTCAAATCCTCTAACAAAGTTACAGCGAAATTATAGGAGACGACCGTGAGCTAGGCATTAGGGAAACAAGAAGTGCTTGTACAATTTTGTTTTATAACTTTTTGTGAATCATCTGTTTGTGTGACCGAGAAAGCGATGGAAATGTGATATTAAAATGGGTCTAACTAAATATGTTTTGAAGATGGTAGGGGGGTGAAATGACTGCTGATCTTGCCCAGTGTTGTCAGTGGGCCTTCTGATTTGCTTCTGCCATAGAGCTAGTTCTATTGAACCACTCCACATCCCTCCCCCACCCCACCCCACCAACAAGCATTCAGTTCACAGCTCAGTTGTCAGTGGCATTAACACTAAATGCTACAGCATTAAATTAATTTTGTCTGCCCAGTCTTTGTTAATTACCGTGATCTGTACATGGGGCCTGCTAATTACACGTTAGAAGTAAATGGATTGCATGCAGAAGGTAATTTCAATTTAAATTTGCAATAGTGTGTGGGGAAGACCCTGCAGTTTTTAAAAGGACGCATTCAGAGCTAATTATTGATTATTAAATTATTAATTCCAACCAGATGTACAACAATTTTGACCCCTTTGTTTAACAATTAGTGGCAGGTCAAGTGAGTAATTACAGGCTTCTATTCAATTTGTCTTCAGCAATATCCAGCTCACTTCGCATTGTATATCTAGCGTGTATTTTAAGGATGTCTCTTCTTTTACGATGCCAAACGTCTCTGCTACTTTTGTTAACTGTAGTGTACAGGCTGGAGGGTCCGGGGTTTGAATTCTGGCAACAGAAAAATATGCGGCTGTTCTCCAAAATGTTGAGGCCAGGTTTGGGGTCCAACCAGCCCCCTATTCAGTGGGTACCAGGGCTACAGGGGGGTTGCACAGCTGACTATTCAGCCGTGTCGTTCAAAGTTTTAGAATGGTTGGAGATTTGTCTCGACTGTCCCCGATGTACCTTCATACTGCGCATATGGACAACATTTTGCTAACTGTTATGCAGTCAGTCGCAGCATGTAACTTGTCCAGTCTAGTGTGAACTCTTCTCGGGCTGATGGCCGTGTCAATTGGTTAAAACCTCCGACGTTTCAGAGACACTCAGTCTCCATCCTCAGGGAAAGTAAGGATGGAGACGGAGTGTGTCTCTGAAACGTCGCAGGTTTCTAAACAAGTGACACCAGACCACTTTCCCTGAGGATGGAGACGGAGTGTGTCTCTGAAACGTCGGAGGTTTTTAAACAATTGACACGGCTATCAGCCCGAGAAGAGTTCATACAATTTTGTCGCCGTGAAAGCCAGAAGACGTGTATTGTCCAATCTAGGTGGACGCAGTTGTGTTTATACAAAAACTTTTACGTGTTTGGTAGTGCTTATTTGAATACTTTACGTAATGTGGTCATAACGCATTATGTGTGAACTCAGCACGATGTGAACTGGTACAGGACATAGCTTGTCCGTCTGTCCGTCTTATTGCAAGCAATAATTTCAGAACTGGTGGTTACACAATTATAAACTTAAAAACCCTGCGCACAATTGTCACGGCAGTTTAAGCTTCACAGAAATGTAAGAAGTTAACAGGGTCTTTAGACTTGGACGTAACATGTCTTGGCCATTACCGAACATAAGTCATTACATTTAATGTTGGGCCCGGTGCTAAATAAAGCACGTTTTGATGCACTCTTACTTGAGTCTGACAAGCACAATAGTCAGTTTACTGACGGGCATTGCTTGCCCCAAACTCACGTATCTTCGTAAGGCCGAAACCATATTGTAAATCTGTCATTAATTTATATTAAAACTTCTGTAGTTTGAGTGTGAAGGTAATGGAGATAAAGTAAATGAAAGTACAAAACAGAACGTCTTCTGACTTGTGTCTTGTGACTATCGACTTGTTTTGGAATCGTTCCAAAATTACCAGAATTTACAATCATCAGTTGATATGAAAAAATAGAAGCAGTATAAGTGGAAAAGTAGATATTTCGTAGAACGGCTTGGCTAAACCATCTTCTTCACTGCCTGTATCGCATGGTCAAAACACTTCACTGCCTGTTTCACATGTTGCAGGCTACTTCATTGCCTGTGTCACATGTTCAACACAGTTCATTGCATGTGTCACATGTTGCAGACTACTTCACTGCCTGTGTCACATGTTCAACACAGTTCATTGCATGTGTCACATGTTGCAGGCTACTTCACTGCCTGTGTCACATGGTCAACACAGCTCACTGCCTGTGTCGCATGTTTCAGGCTACTTCACTGCCTGTGTCACATGTTTCAGGCTACTTCACTGCCTGTGTCACATGGTCAAGACAGTTCACTGCCTGTGTCACATGTTGCAGGCTACTTCACTGCCTGTGTCACATGTTCAAGACAGTTCACTGCATGTGTCACACGTTGCAGGCTACTTCACTGCCTGTGTCACATGTTCAAGACAGTTCACTGCATGTGTCACATGTTGCAGGCTACTTCACTGCCTGTGTCACATGATAAGACAGTTCACTGCATGTGTCACATGTTGCAGGCTACTTCACTGCCTGTGTCACATGTTGCAGGCTACTTCACATGTTGCAGGCTACTTCACTGCCTGTGTCATATGTTCAAGACACTTCACTGTCTCTATCACATGCTTCAAGATATTTCACTGTATCTCGTTTTCAAAACAAGTTGCACTGGATTTTGATGGTAGGTTGGATATCAGACTTGGGCCGATAATATTCCCTTTTCCTTCCACGGAAGTTTTCAGAGACAAGAAACCTTCGCGCGAAAAGATTAAGCGCGTCTTGCATCTTCATACGTTTTCGTTAGTTACCGTTCAACATGTTTTCTGGAGCGTTGTGGCCCAAGAAACTCCTGTGGCGTGTCTTTTGAGAAAGGCCATGGAGTTTCTGGTTCCATACCAGCGGGGAATTTTTTCTTTGAATAGCATTTGAGTAGGACTGTTGCTATTCGTCCTTTCAATTAAACCCGTTTTTATATTCGCACTCTATTGTGGACAGATTCCTTTTGCAATTTTCGGATGTAGCGGAGCCCAAAGACCTAACGTCATAGAGTAAGCACCATCACTGTGGGCGGCAGCCCAACAGTACAGCAAGCTTCTCAGTTCACATTTTTGAGTTTTTTTATGGAAGTCCTTCGACCCGTTGCATGCCGGTCAGAACATTCTGTTTTGAGCCGGTCGGACGAACGGACATTTATGTTTGGCTTACAGACTGTCACGGCTTACTTGATTTCCAGCAGAATAGAACATAGTGTGCCCTGTATTGGCGGCAGTCTGATGTGGTTAGATTCCTTTCGTTTATAAATTAGCTTCCGAAATACAGTGTGCATGGCCCAGTACTGGGACCAGAACAGAAGACACACAGCAGCGGGGATAGCGCGGTCGAAACAGCGACTAGGCACGGGCTGGACAGTCTGGGGATCGAATCTCGGAAAGAGCAAGAGCAACGTCCAGACTGGCTGCGGGGCCCATCCAGGGTTTAAAGCGGCCGGGACCTGATGTTGACCCGGCTTCCGTCTAGTGCTGAGGTTGAGAATGGGTGGAGCTGTACCTCTACTCTTGTATGTTTTCATGGAGTGGACAAGGGTAGCTTTCACGGCTGTGGGGTCGGTACACAAAAGCTCCGACTCCGACTCCTCCATTTTTAAAGCTTCCGACTCCTTCATAAAAGCTTAATATGTATTAATAACGGTAAACCTATAAGACGTTTCATCGCCACCGCCACGTAAATCATCAGGCTACTTTTTTGACTTATAATCTATATTTAAGTATAAGTCGCATGGTTACTGTAGCTATCAGGGCTCTGAATTTGGAGTATCTAGTTAAGATTTTAGACTGAGGTCGGAGTCGGTGTCGGTACGTTTTTACCTACTGCGACTCCTACTTCACCTAAAAATTCCTTCCGATTCCGACTGCACCTAAAATTCCTTCCGACTCCGACTGCACCTAAAATTCCTTCCGACTCCGACTGCACCTAAAATTCCTTCCGACTCCGACTGCACCTAAAATTCCTTCCGATTCCGGCTGCACCTAAAATTCCTTCCGACTCCGACTGCACCTAAAATTCCTTCCGATTCCGACTGTACCTAAAATTCCTTCCGACTCCGACTGCACCTAAAATTCCTTCCGACTCCGACTGCACCTAAAATTCCTTCCGACTCCACCTAAAATTCCTTCCGACTCCAACTGCACAGCCCTGGTAGCTTTACCTCTTTTTTACTGAAAACATATTGAAGTAATTTTTCTATTTTCGAAATGTAAGACAGGAGATCGGGCTACGGACAGGATGGTCCCGGGTTAGTTCCCGGCAGGGGGCAGCAGCTTTTCCTCTTCTCCAAGACACCCACACCTGCTCTGGTGTCCAGTGTTCTGTCGTCTGGCCCTTAACCTTTTAAAGCCTAGCGGTAACTTTACGTACCACCAGGTTTAACATTAAAAAATTCTACGTGGTGCCCACATTGCGTTTATGTGTTTTGTACGGATCTCAGAACAAACAGCAACTTTTGCCTTATAAGACATTAAGAGACTGGTTTTTATAACCGAAGTGGGAGTGTTTACAGCGCGGTACGCACTGAGTCCTTATATAAAACAGACACGCTTCGTCTTTAACCTTTTGAAGCTTAGCGGTAACTTTCCGTACCATCAGGTCTAACATTAAAAAATTCTAGGTGGTGCCCACATTGCATTTATATGTTTTGTACGGATCTCACAACAAACAGCAACTTTTGCCGTATAAAGCATTAAGAGACTGGTTTTTATAACCGAAGTTGAGAGTGTTTACAGCGCGGTACGCACTGAGTCCTTATATAAAACAGACACACTTCGTCTTTAAAGGGTTAAAGACGAAGCCCCTACGCTGGCATCGAACATCGTTCAGCAAACGCTAAGTGACGGAGGGCGATATCAGAGCAGAACGGATGTCCCGACGTAATATTTGTTCCTGTTCGCCTGCGACATGAAAGCAGTGGAGCTACAGTTCTGTGCATTGCCGACCTTAGGCACTAATGGAGGTGACTGATTGGCTTCACGCCCTGTCCGCTTTATCCCCGTGGGAAGGCCACCCTCCTCCCGCCCCCTCACTACTTACGGAACAGCAGGCTGATAGAAGCCCAGAACCGGTCCCGATGCTTTACAGAAGAAAAAAAATTCTTACCCTTGCCTGGAATCGAACCACAGTGCTTTAGTCGTGTGGTCACTATATCGACTGAGCTATCCTGCGTATGGAATAATAGCAGCGTATATTTTATTTTACGTATTTTTTTAGACTGAGTACAAATAAACTCTCTTTTACATAATTACTTCTGCCGATAAACTTTTCTATATTTATGCATTCTTATAACGTTATTGATGTTTATGCTTTCTATGACACGTGTAGACATATAAAGCGTTGTGCTCTGACTTGGCTCAGGTGTGTCGCTGTTTTTGAAGTTTTCAGTTTCTATTTCAAATATTTTTTTCTTCTACGTGCTGGCAGCAGGCTGTATATTATGCCTAGGCCGTGCCTCGAGTTTGATATATTTATAGCAAGTGCGCCTTCAGAGAGAACCACAGCTCATTATCACAGGAATGCTAAGGCGGAGCTGTCATTTGCTACGGTCTGTGCCGCCTGCCTTAACCTGCTAGGCATTCCTCGAGAGGGTTACCTCACACATAAGCCGCTACGTTAACTCCTGCATTCATTATGCAGTATTATTTTGGACACTGCCTTGTCTGAGTTATACTTGATACACGCGACCTTTCGTGAATGTGGATTTACTGAAATGTCTCTCCTGGAATATTATACTGTGTAGAACAAAAGGAAGACGGTGGATATTGCCCTAAGTAATATATTTGTAACGCACATAAGACAATTAATACATTAACCAACTTACACACTTAATAAAATACATTTAAGAACGAGTATGAAACTGGTACATGTTTCGGCACTGGGGGTGCCATCATCAGGGCGTTATTCAGAACAAAGGAGTGCAAGGCGAACATGCCACTGTAGGTACTATGTCGCCCTTATTGGGATGATTAAGACATTAAAATATTAAAATTCTGAAATATACAAGGTTAACAAACGTAAAATTACGGCGTTGTAATATTAGTATTGTAATATTTATTATTTTGTAATATTAATATTTTAATTTAATGCTTTCCATGTCCGTGCACTGTATCATACGAAATAATAAACACCAACTGGTGCACTAAAACGTATATATAATCTTTATTCGTGAAAGTCTCGTACATGTTTCGACCATACTGGGCCATCTTCAGGGTCGAAACATGTAGGAGACTTTCACGAATAAAGATTATATGCATTTTAGTGCATCAGTTGGTGTTTATTATTTCATAATATTTTAATATTACAACGTTGTAATTTTATGCTTCTTAACCTTGTGTATTCCAGAATTTTAACATTTAAAACATTCCAGTAAGGCGTTTTAATGGAATAATATATGTCTCACACCTAAATTGAGTTTTTGCGCATTTGTAATGCCTTAACCAGTAAGACGACGCATATACAGAGTGACGCAGAAGTTACTTAACACTAGGGGCAACACGTTAAACATAGAGTGTCAAGGGACCTTTGCACCACCCTGTATAAGCCTACCCATACGGCACTACGTACTGAAACTATCCGAGCA
Organism: Coptotermes formosanus; assembly: GCA_013340265.1. Lineage (NCBI taxonomy): Eukaryota > Metazoa > Arthropoda > Insecta > Blattodea > Rhinotermitidae > Coptotermes > Coptotermes formosanus. Next base: position 179,802 of record BLKM01000159.1, on the reverse strand, counting down.
AGTCAAGTTTATACGAAGTGACTGTCGAAACCCTTACTTACACAAACAACTGCGAGTGACGGCTGTGCATGCAGATCTGTGTAGCTGCTGGACACACCTTAGAATGGTGGCGCTTTGAAGGAGATTCTTTAACCCTTTAACGACGAAGCGTATCTGTTTTATATAAGGATTCAGTGCGTACCGCGCTGTAAACACTCTCCACTTCGGTTATAAAAACCAGTCTCTTAATGTTTTATAAGGCAAAAGTTGCTGTTTGTTCTGAGATCCGTACAAAACACATAAACGCAATGTGGGCACCACGTAGAATTTTTTAATGTTAAACCTGGTGGTATGTAAAGTTACCGCTAGGCTTTAAAAGGTTAAGCAACTAAATACTACAAACTGTACCATCGGTCGCGTAGGAAGGTGGTGGATGATGATTCGTAAGAAATGCACAAGGAAATGGGGTGCTTCGTAGTTGTGCCGTGTTAGAGCATTTGTTTCGTACTGTTCATACCGTGCATTGTCGCTAATCAAAACAGACAACACCGACACCAACAAAATGCACTCTTATTGATTTTAGATTCTCTACATTACAATATCTGTAGAGTATTGCAACATGTTTCGATCCCTCCTGGTATCATCATCAGGGATTAATGTAAAAGTAAGTACTGTACGAAGAGAACTGACAACATACAGTCGAACCCGGTTATAACGACATCGGTTTATACGACACCTCGTGTATAGCGTCAGATATTCTGTGGAACCAATTAATTCGTCACTGTTAACCATAACATTATACTCCTCGGTTATAACAACACTCGTTTATAACGACACAAAATACAGTATTCAATCAGTTTTATGACGTTATGACCCAGTTCAACTGTATATAAATGTTAAAAAGATATCAAGTATATAAAAAATGGTCAACTAACATGTGGGAGAATTCGTATTTTTCTCATCCGTCCGCACGTGAACAGCCGGTTCTCCAAGACAGAGCAGACCAGGGATCCACCACTCACTGTAATAATCCGGTAACTGTAGTGGGTCGAATATTAACTGAATGTTAGCTCTGCAGGAACTGTAACACCGCGTGTCCTTCGTAGGGTGAACACTGCCAAAATTTGCTCTGTCCAAGGAATTTTAATTGTCTTCTCTCTTGGTCGATTTCAGGCACTTAATTCACTGGTTTCGGCGCCTATTGGCTTTTAATGTTGCGGTTGCGCGATGGCACAGACGTTGTAGGTTAGAGTTCGGGACAAGGTCAGGCTAGTTTGGGGGGGGGATAACAAAATACCTGCCCTCTTTTTACGTGGCAGTTATGCGTTCGGGGAAGTGATATAACCCATTCGAATTCTAATAAATATTCAAATCGTTACTTGTTTCTTCAAACCACAGGCCCGCCTTTCGTCAGTCGCCATATAAGTACTAAATCTGCAGTACAAATAGAACTTACGTAACACCAACTGATGCACTGTCCTACATTTTATTCGTATAACCCTTTAAAGACGAACAGTATCTGTTTTATATAAGGACTCAGTGCGTACCTCGCTGTAAACACTTTCCACTTCGGTTATAAAAACCAATCTCTTAACACTTTAAAGACGAACCGTATCTGTTTTATATAAGGACTCAGTGCGTACCGCGCTGTAAACACTCTCCACTTCGGTTATAAAAACCAATCTCTTAACACTTTAAAGACGAACCGTATCTGTTTTATATAAGGACTCAGTGCGTACCTCGCTGTAAACACTCTCCACTTCGGTTATAAAAACCAATCTCTTAACCCTTTAAAGACGAAGCGTATCTGTTTTATATAAGGACTCAGTGCGTACCGCGCTGTGAACACTCCACTTCGGTTATAAAAACCAGTCTCTTAAAAAAGATAGTACGAATAGACTGTGTAATAGTGCATTGTTTGGTGTTAAATAAGTTTTTTTTGGGAAGACAGGGGTGACGCAGTTGGTTGAGGCACTGCGCTACACGCCGGAAGTTTGCAGGTTCGATTGCCGGTGGTGTCATTGGAATTTTTCTTTGACATAATGCTTCCGGCCGCACTATGGCCCTGTGGTCAACCCAGCCTCCAACAGAAATGAGTACCAGGAATATTTCCTATTGGGTAAAGGCGGCCGGTGCGTAGGGCTGACAGCATTAGCACCTTCATGTACCAACTATCTTTAAGTCTGGGTGCCTCAGCCTCCTGGAACCCTCAGGGCCTGTCCAGGCCTGTAACAGCATTGCTTTACCTTTAACTTTGTACGTAAGTTTTTTGCTTTGTCACAACGCACGGAGTAAATAGCAGTTGTACGTGGTTTTCTTTTTCCCATATATACCAACTTGTGAGTCCAACTGACTCTTCCCCTGAACATTCCATTTTCAAATTCCTCCAGCTTTTGTCATTTCTTATGTAAGTTACGGGTCAGTTTTAACTTGTGTCTCTGTCCAATTCGGAGTTGGGACAGCGCACTCGGTCTAGTGATTAGGCCACATCTGGATGACCCCGAGTTCGTGTCCCGGGATGGACAACAGATTTTTCTCTCTAAGACCTTTAGATGCGCTCTGGAGCGCACCCAGCTTCATATTCAGTGGGTACCGGGGCGCTTTACCCGGAGGCGAAACGGACGGGGCGTGAGGCTGACCACTCAGCATCGCCTGTTCCCTAGTGTAACAATCAGTGGGGGTATAAGTCTGTTCCCAGTCATGAAGAAATTAAGAGCAGACTGAAGTCGGGGAATGCTTGCCATCATTCGGTGCAGAATCTTTTGTCTTCCAGGTTGCTATCCAAAAACACAAAGATCAGGGTATACAGAACTGTAGTTTTACCTGTTGTTTTGTGTGGGTGTGAAACTTGGTCTCTCACACTGAGGGAGGAACAAAGAATGAGGGTGTTCGAGAATAGGGTGCTGAGGAGGATATTTGGGCCTACGAGGGACGGGGCGACAGGGGAATGGAGAAGACTACATAACGAGGAACTTAATGAGCTGTACTCATCACCAAATATTATTCGGGTAATCAAATCGAGAAGAATGAGATGGTCGGGACATGTAGCACGTATGGGGGAAAAGACAGGTGCATACAGGATTTTGGTGGGGAGACCTGAGGGAAGGCGACCACTTGGGAGACCCAGGCGTAGATGGGAAGATAATATTAAAATGGATCTTCAAGAAGGGGGATGGAGCATTGACTGGATTGAGCTGGCTGAGGATAAGGACAGGTGGCGGGCTGTTGTGAATGCGGTACTGAAACTCCGGGCTCCATAAAATGCGGGGAATTTCTTGACTAGCTGAGAAACTGTTAGCTTCTCAAGAAAGCCTCTGCGTCATGGAGTTAGTTAGTTAGTTAGTTAGTTAGTTAGTTAGTTAGTTAGTTAGTTAGTTAGTTAGTTAGTTAGTTAGTTAGTTAGTTAGTTAGTTGCTGGTTGGTTGGTTGGTTGGTTGGTTGGTTATAAGTCTATTCCCACATACGCTGTCACGGCCTGCACAGGGTCAACGTTACATTTATTTAAAGGCAGCTAGTGATCAGTTACTCCCGTACGTGATAAGAACACGTCCGTGCTGTGTTTGCCCTATACTCACCTACACATTTGCTGCCTTTCGCTTTCCATCGTCCATAAGCTGTCAGAACTTTTCCGATACGCCGATAATTCTTGCAGCCGCACCGCTAACCGGTTAAGCGCATGGCAGGTCAGAGCAGGCAGCGTGCTGTCTGAACAGAGAAACGTGGAGACTAAAAATGTGTACAGGAAAGCGGTTTGTGCGGTGTTTGTCCTCTTAGAGCTTCATATTTATAGATACTTTGATTGGCTGCTGTACAGTAGAGTAAGCTGGAGTGGTCGTATGTCATTGCTCCGAACGTCAAGTGGGGAAACATAGGGTAAGGGTTTTCGACAACAGGGTGCAGAGGAAGATATTTGTGCCTAAGGGGTTGGAAGTGACAGGAGACTGTAGAAATATGCTTAAGGATTGGGTCCATAACTTTCTGTCCTCACCAAGTAATATTAGGGTGATGGAATGAAGAAGGATGAGATGGGCAGGGCATGTGGCAGGCATGAATGAGATGAGGAATGCATACAGAGTTATGGTGGGGAAACCAGCTCGAATAACTGGTGGTTTGTGTGTGGATTCTATATCCTAAAATGTATCCTAGAGGAACGGGTTGGGAGAAAGTTAACTGGATTGAACTGGCTCAGGATAGGAACAAGTGGCAGGCTGTTGTGAACACGATAATGAACCTTCGGGTTGCATAAAATGTGGGGAATTTCTTGACTAGACGAAGAACTGTTAGCCTGGCAAGGAGATTCCTGCTCCATGGAGTTAGTTAGTTAGTTAGTTGGTTAGCTAGCTAGCTACTCAGCCAGTCAGGTTAGTTATTCAGTCGTTTAATATTGGTCAACTCATCAAGCCTCCTGTAAAACATTTCACCAAAACTCTGTCAAAAGTTTGATGTATCTAATTTGGTTGCACTCTGTCCATTGTTTGAGATACACCCAATACACGCGACGTTCTGGAAGCTGGATTTACACCCACCTTGAAGTCCTATGTTGTAATACTCACACAGTTGCAAATTTCAAAGACTGCAAAGTTTATTAACAAATTAGTGACACTATTTTGCACGTTTTTTGGCAGACATTCTGTAGAGTCACCATGTCCAGCGCCTGGTCTGGTCCCGTTGACGCCACGTGCTTCTCTCCAGCACGTAACTGCATAATATTACGCTTAGAGACAGTGCCACGTGCCATTAGTCACTGTTTCACCACACAACATTAACCATGGCTCACACTAATGGAGTATTTCTCATTATTTTTGTTACCCCGTGCCCCTTTAGCGTTATCAATAATTCTGCGATTCTCGTCCGAGAAATTTCTGAACTCGTTTACCCCAGAGGCACGAATCGCGGTTAAATTGAAATTTGGAATAATTACAAAGAAGAAACACACTTAAAACGCAAGAAACTTTATTAAGATAAAATAGGAATCCGTTACAAAAATGGCAAGCAATGAGACTTCACATCGTTGTTTGCACCGTCCGCCTTTATTGAATTGTTGTCTAGACAGTTACCAGCAAAAATGCGCCCTTTAATGCTTAACAAATTTGTTACAAGATTATTTCAGCTCCAACATGTTTCGGTGGCAGCTACCGCCATCATCAGGGAGAGTTTTTACATTGAAAACTGGAACACCGCTGGTGTAAGACAAGATGGACTTTCTTTGTAGAATGCATACCGTTATGAGTATATTATAAATGTAAACACAGATGCCGTCCTCACGACTTGTTTTAGTTTAAAACTTTCTTCCCATTACATTTGTAATAAGGCCTGATGCTGACCACATGGGTGGTTGAAACATGTAGCCAATTTTAGCTTTTAACCTTTTAAAGCCTAGCGGTAACTTTACATACCACCAGGTTTAACATTAAAAAATTCTACGTGGTGCCCACATTGCGTTTATGTGTTTTGTACGAATCTCAGAACAAACAGCAACTTAAGAGACTGGTTTTTATAACCGAAGTGGAGAGGGTTTACAGCGCGGTACGAGCTGAATCCTTATATAATACAAATACGCTTCGTCTTTAAAGGGTTAAACTAAAACAAGTTGTGAGGACGGCGTATAATTGTGTTTACATTTATAAGACGGACTTCGTTTTATACCAGCGGTGTTGCAGCTTGCAGTGTAAAAACTCTCCCCGGTGGTGGTAGTAACTGCCACCGAAACATGTCGGAGCTGAAGTGATCCTGTAACTACTTTCGCAAGCATTAAACGGTGCATTGTTGCTGGTAACTCTCTAGACAGTAACTAAAAAAAAAAAGACTTTGTTAAACATAGGTCAAACCGGTAGTACTATAGACTAGACTGTATGACTCCACGTCTCTGAAAACGGTCGCTTTCATAGTCACCGTTAATGAAAACCTCAATTGTCAAGCATCGAAGTCAGCCTCAACAAGTTTATGTGATATGTAAAATACCTTCAGGGACGTCCCCAAACAATTGATAAGGGTGGCATTGCCATTTACGGCAATACCGGTGTGCAGTTTACCTACGTTTATCACAGCCTGCACACAGTTTCAACGTGTTATGAGTCATTCTTTGTGCCAAGCATTAGCAGCCAACTGCCTCTCGCGATGCCATCGCTAAGTCTGCCTTATGTCCAACATGACTTGTGCATCCAACCCCACAGTATCCAGTTTGTCGGATACGGAGAGCGGGGGATGGGGGGGCGGGGGGAGTTGAAGCTGACAGCCAGTCCGGTGCCGAGATTAAGAAACCCTGTAGCTTTATCCTTTGAAGCATGAAATTAATCTGCAGAATATTTATACATTACCTTCTTATCTGAAACAACACACTGTGCCTCCATTAGCAGTCCATGCTTTTTAGGGAAAGAACAGCTGTCTGTTGCTACAGCCATATGGAATACACACGTGCACGGTGTGGGCAGAATGTGGAGTCTGTAATCCTTAAAAACCAAATGAAGCTACTTCTGTATCCAACGGCCCCCGATTTCCGAAACAGCTTTCCTTTTTGGAAGTTTCCCAGACTTCGGCCGTTTGTCTTACTGTAAGAGCAACGTGTAGATGAAGATGAGTATGCAACATTGGTAGAATAATATTAACAGGGGACAACTGAGGTACTGGGAGAAAAACCTCTTTCAGTGTTATCATTTCCAATACAAATCTCACATGAACTGACTTGGAATCGAACCCGAGTCTCCGCAGTGAGAGGCTGGCGGCTAACCACCTTAGCCATGACACGGATTTTAAAAAAACCAAGATAAACCTGAATCACAGTTAAAGATTCAGCTAGTACCGCGCAGTAAACACACTCCATATCGGTTATAAAACCAGTCAGTTAATGCTGTATAGGGAAATAATCGCTGTTTGTTCTGAGATCCACACAAAACACATAAATACATTGTGTGGGCAGAACGTAGAATTATATTTAAAGACCCAGTCCGTACCGCGCAGTAAACACACTCCGTCTCGGTTATAAAAACCAGGAAGTTAATGCTGTATAGGGAAATAATCGCTGTTTGTTCTGAGATCCACACAAAACACATAAATACACTGTGTGGGCAGAACGCAGAATTTGTGAATGTTAAACCTGGCGGTACGTACAGTAACCACTGGGCTTTAAATGGTTGATGTTAAAGGCTGGGTTATAATAACGACTGTACTGTTGTCTTCTATAATCCATACGAATCTTCTATCTCGGCAAGACTGTCACGTAGCTTGAAATGCCTGTCAGACGGTCAACAGAGTACAGTGCGTGTCACTTGCTGTCTATCAAATATGGCTGGAGCGATGGAAGCTGCAGACAGCAGCAGGCACTTCTGCAGGCACTTGTAATGAAATGGTAGACAGCCTTAATATGTGATTCAGCATTGCAGAATACTCATTTCATCAAGCCGTCTTCTTTTGAAGTAGAATGGTTGATTGATTCTGTGACTAGATAATGCTTAGGTCAAGTGACGTCGAATAGTGGGGTCAAGGTCAAGGGTAACTGCGAAATACGAGTCAGACGAGTGGAGAAGGAAGTGCCTGTTGAGTGACTTGGCTGTCATTGCGTCTGAAGACGTTGCGCCATGTCAGGCTCTTTGTTTGAGGTAGTTACTGCTTGCGTCTTCGGTGTCACGCTTCAGTGCCTGTCCCTGAAGATGGAGGCTCTACGCCTGGGCTTAGCTTTTAAAGCCTAGCGGTAACTTTACGTACCACCAGGTTTAACATTAAAAAATTCTACGTGGTGCCCACATTGCGTTTATGTGTTTTGTACGGATCTCAGAACAAACAGCAACTTTTGCCTTATAAAACATTAATAGACTGGTTTTGTATAACCGAAGTGGAGAGTGTTTACAGCGCGGTACGCACTGAGTCCTTATATAAAACAGATATGCTTCGTCTTTAAGGGGTTAACATCCCGGAGTGTCTGTGCCATGTCTAATGGGGTTAGTCGCCGGCCTCTCACCGCGGAGTCCCTGGTTTGATCCCAGGTCAGTCCATGTGGGATTTGTGTTGAACAAAGTGGCACTGAGACAGGTTTTTCCCCGAGTACTTCGGTTTTCCGCTTGTCAGTTTCATTCCACCGGTGCTCTGTTACACGGAAAAATGGAGAAATTAATCATCTTCATCACAGGGGTGCACAAAAAGCTTCAAGGCTGCGGGGCCTTTCACCACAAAAAAATTCCCGGAACAGTTCGATGCTCAAAAACACTTGTGAGTACGTCATATCTGGAACATTGCATTTCTGTGGAGTGACGGAAGGCAACACCGAAATTCGCCAGACAGCACACTGATTTCGGCACCAGAAATTCGAAAGCAGAACCTAACGTAATAATACGGGACAGCTGTCTGTATCATTCTACCGTGGCGCAGTTTTGTGGTTTGTGGTTAACACTAATAACACTGCACACAGGCAGACTGCATGCAGAATTTTACAAATATAATTGAGAAATCTTAATGGGGTAGAGATAGTGCTAATTGCGGGTTCCATCCCCATCGCGTTCGCCACGGTATGACAGCTGCTGAAATTGCTGCGCCTCTCAGGCGTTAGAGCGACTAGGAAGGTCTGTGTTCGATTCCCGACAGGGTCAAGATTTTTCTCTCCCCCATACATCCAGACCGGCACTGGGGCCCACCCACCGTCCTATAGAATGGGTACAAACGGATTTTCCCCGGGGTAAAGCGGCCGAGGAATGAAACTGACCATTCACCTGTATTTAGTACCTAGGTTCAGAATGAGTGGAGCCTTACCTCTACTCCTCGTATATGCCTTTGTTTTCTGTACAGATAGAGCTATACTTCGGACCAAATTTTGTGCCGTACGTTGAATTTCTAGAATTTCTAGAATAACATTCATTTCTGGTTTAACCCTTTAAAGACGGTACGTATCTGTTTTATATAAGGACTCAGTGCGTACCGCGCTGTAAACACTCTCCACTTTGGTTATAAAAACCAGTCTCTTAATGTTCTATAAGGCAAAAGTTGCTGTTTGTTCTGAGATCCGTACAAAACACATAAACGCAATGTGGGCACCATGTAGAATTTTTTAATGTTAAACCTGGCGGTACGTAAAGTTACCGCTAGGCTTTAAAAGGTTAACTAAACAAAAATAATATGGCACCTACGAATGTTCGGGCGTTTACATCACTCAGTGCAGATTCTGGTCGCGTAATTGGATCTGGCCGTTGGCATATTGATTTTCATGATTACTGTTGTCAATTTTTGCAGTCAGTGTGGGCAAACAAGACATTAGCTATTATAAAATGTTGTTCAGTGTTTTGGATGTTTCTGAAGAGTCAATTACAAGAAGTTGAAGACTGGAAACTAGATATGCATATTGCAGATACTGAGTGGACGAGATGCCACGGAGTTACTAAGGCCTCTTCTGATTCCTGCTCGACTGTCTTGGGCAGTCTGTGGTGTCAATTTATGCTCTGGTTCATATGTTGCTCTACAGGCGACGGACTCAGTTCACGGCCACTTTTTTATACTTTTAAAAACATTTCTCTATACAATACAGTAACTTAAGCCTTCATTTCCCCACTATCGAATTTTACTATATATAGTCGAACCCGTTTATAACGACATCGGTTTATACGACACCTCGTCTATAGCGTCAGATATTCTGTGGAACCAATTAGTTCGTCACTGTTAACCATAACATTACACTACGCACTCGGTTGTAACAACACTCGTTTATAACGACACAAAACATTCAGTCCCTTTCATGACGTTATAACCGAGTTTGTCTATACTGAGCAATATTCAGTGCCGTCAAATAAAATTACATGCAAATTTTGTCAATATAAACAGTATTTTAAAATTAACTTTAAAATTATTTTGTCGTAATTAGCTAATGAATAATTATGGGTCAGTAGAGCTGAAACCTTATGTCTTAATGTATGGTGTTGGGGAACGAAAAGTATCTAAGTTTGTGTATGCTATATACAGGGTGTTTCTATTATGTTTCTGAGTGCTGCATTTTTAATGCATAGAAAGCCTACACCCGCCGGCATGTCCTGTGGTTATTTACATGCCTAGGTAAAAAAGGTAAAGCAGTCCCATTACAGGCCTGGACAGGCCCTTAGGGTTCTAGGAGGTCGGCACATGAAGGTGGTAAGGTAGTTAGCCATACGCACCGGCCGCCTTTACCCCAGGAAATATTCCTGGTACTCATTTCTGTTAGAGGCTGAGTCGACCCAAGGGCCATAGCGCGACCGACAGGATTATGCCAATGAAAAAAATCCACTGACACCATCGGGAATCGAACCCGCGACCTGCCGGTTTGTAGCGCAGTGCCTCAACCAACTGCGCCACCGCGGCCCATTTACATGCGTAGAGAAAGCATAAAACGTACATAATATCGTAACTGTTGCACATATATTTTAGTACTCCGAATCGGACCCACAAAATGTCACACGAAAGATGCACTTTTGAAAGCTGAATGAGGCAATGTAGCTCTAATCCAAGCTGTGAAGAGGACATCACAAACTGGGGGATAGAACACAGGGCTTGTTCTATTATAACAGCTTCCTTATGCTGCTGCCGCGACGCAGAAATTAATTTCGGTCTTCTTGCGCACGTCTACTTCGTTCACGTGTTCCGCATGTTGCCAATTCGTTGTACTGCCCTTTTACATGTGACGAGCATTGTCGTGGATACAAACGGTGTAACTGTCGGGACACCTGCTGCAACCAGCTATATTCAAATCTGACAACAAGGAACCCTGACTGGTATAGGCGTACGTAAAGAATGCCGTGACATTTGTTTGAAGTGGAAGTGCGTAAGCAACACGCAAACTCTGACGTTGCATTCGGACCTAAAAACACATCGATCGCTTCTCATAGCAGCTTTGTGTAAGCTGTCGGCCGCTACATTGTTACGGGTTAACCCTCTAAAGCCCAGTGGTTACTATACGTACCGCCAGGTTTAACATTCACAAATTCTACGTTCTGCCCACACAGTGTATTTATGTGTTTTGTGTGGATCTCAGAACAAACAGCGATTATTTCCCTATACAGCATTAACTGACTGGTTTTTATAACCGAGACGGAGTGTTTACTGCGCGGTACGGACTGATTGTTTAAGTATAATTCAGGTTAATCTTAGTCGTTCAAGGATTTATGTATCACCAGGTTTAACATTCACAAATTCTACGTTCTGCCCACACAGTGTATTTATGTGTTTTGTGTGGATCTCAGAACAAACAGCGATTATTTCCCTATACAGCATTAACTGATTGGTTTTTATAACCGAGACGGAGTGTGCTTACTGCGCGGTACAGACTAAATTTTTAATTCGTGTAACTCTACTTTTTGAAGGGTTAAATCTAAAACACAGTGTGTTCGTTGAAGTTTACAACAGAATAATGTATTTAATACATAATTAGTTGATGAGTGTTCGCATATCTCCCTGAAATCGTGACACTAGACGTTTCATTTGGCACTTGAAGAAGGGCCCCGCCTGTTTAGACAGCTGTAGCTAATTCTGCACTTCAGAGCAACAAGCGTAACATTTCTAAACAGGCATCTTGAGATTAATCTGACGTTGACATTCACATAACCACTTTTTGTACAACAGGTACGACCTTCGAAATTTCAAATAATTTCGAAAAATTTACGGCACCGGTATTCGAACCTGAACAGTTGTAGGGAACTCTTCTATTTATACTTGCATGCGTAGTAACTAATAGGGTCGCGGTGGTGCAGTTGGTTGAGGCGCTGCCCTACAAACCGGCAGGTCGCGGGTTCGATTCCCGATGGTGTCAGTGAATTTTTTCATGATCCTGTCGGTCACACTATGGGTCACACGTGGGTCGACTCAGCCTCTAACAGAAATGAGTACCAGGAATATTTCGTGGGAGGTAAAGGCGGCCGGTGCGTAGGGCTGACAACCTTACCACCTTCATGTGCCGACTGTCTAGAAATCTGGGAGCGTTGACCTCCTGGAACCCTGTGGGCCTGTCCAGGCCTGTAATGGGACTGCTTTACCTTTACCTTTACCTTTTTGCGTACTAACTAATGACCTTTGACACCTGTCCGTATTAGCTTTTGTTAATTACATTTTTAAGTGATTTACAAGCACATGGATGTCTGCGCGAAAGCACTGTCTTGACATTCAGCTGGTCTCCCGCGAAAAATTCTATATTAATCCTAAACTACTCGGTGTAGGAAAGGGAGATCTGACAAAGACGCTTCACACTCACCGCTGCATTTCCTCGGCCCAAACTCTGCTTTACTTTTATGGATAGGAAGTCTGTAGTAAATTGGTGCTGACATGTATTGAAAAATTTACGTGAAAACCAAAATTCTTTGAAACCACCAAATCTCGAACTTTTAACAACTTAGAAAACGAAGGTTCAGATAGTGAAATGCTATGTCGTTTGGCGTTGTACTCTCCGACGTTTGGAAAGATTGTGGTACCTGGAGGCGTTACCTCTTCTGGGATGCTACGCGACGTAGGTTGGTAGTTGCTTACCGACGTTTCGGTATAGCCTATTTTGCGAACCCGGTAGGTTGTCCCGAAACGTCGTAACTACCAGCCTACGCCGCGTAACATTTCAGAAGAGCAAGTTAACCGTGGCAGAAGTATGAAGTCTCGCCTTGTGGTGCCTTCATATTCACAGCGAAGCAGTCCAAGAAGAACTGTTTTGTCTGCATTCATTCAGGAACGTAGATGCACGTAAAGAGCACGTACACAACAATCGGAACGCGCACATCCAAAGACGGACTGCAGAAGGTAGCAGAAAGAGTACGCTAAGTTGGGAACTGAGAAGGGGTCAGGTAATGCTTTAAGTCACACAATAGCAAGCACTGTCGCCGCCTTTCCAACGCTCTGCAGGTGCCAAACTTGACGCTTTCGTACCATAGAAAAGACAACGGTGTTGCCACATCGCGGAACGAGGAAAATTAACCCCTGTGTATTAATGCACACGGTTGTTCCCAAAGTGACTGATGTCGTCTTAGGGACGTACTTAAATTTCACGTCTAGAAATCGCAAAATCCGCTATACTCGCCAGGCAACCTTACAGTGAAGTAAATCATTTTGGAAAAAGCTGTGCAACAGTCTCTGATATGTAGCGTCGATACGTGCAGTATGGTCTTCGCCCGAGCAAAGCATATTGGTTGACAGTGTTAATTTCGGTCCTTCATTCATTATGTCCTTTGCATGAAAAACTAAGGAACATGTTCGTAACCAAATCCTTGGGAAACCATCTCGTTGCACGTTCATATATCAGTGACGACTTCCCCAGCACCGGCTGGATTCTTTCCAGGTGGCGCACGATACCTGTAATACAAAGTGGCAAAGGCTTGTTGTTGGCAGGTGGTGCACATTACCTGTAATACGAAGTGACAAGGCTTGTTTTTGCCAGGTGTTGCACATTACCTGTAATACGAAATGATAAGGCTTGTTGTTGCCAGGTGGTGCTCCTTACCTGTAATAGGAAGTGACAAGGCTTATTGTTGCCAGGTGGTGCTCATTACCTGTAATAGGAAGTGACAAGGCTTATTGTTGCCAGGTGGTGCTCATTACCTGTAACAGGAAGTGACAAGGCTTATTGTTGCCAGGTGGTGCTCATTACCTGTAACACAAAGTGACAAGGCTTATTGTTGTCAGGTGGTGCTCATTACCTGTAACACAAAGTGACAAGGCTTGTTGTTGCCAGGTGGTACACATTACCTGTGATACGAAGTGACAAGGCTTGTTGTTGCCAGGTGGTGCTCATTACCTGTAATGCGAAGTGACAAGGCTTGTTGCGAGGTGGTGCTCATTACCTGTAATACAAAGTGACAAGGCTTGTTGTTGCCAGGTGGTGCTCATTACCTGTAATACGAAGTGACAAGGCTTGTTTTTGCCAGGTGTTGCACATTACCTGGAATACAAAGTGACAGGGCTTGTTGTTGCCAGGTGGTGCACGTTACCTGTAATACAAAGTGACAAGGCTTGTTGTTGCCAGGTGGTGCACGTTACCTGTAATACAAAGTGACAAGGCTTGTTTTTGCCAGGCGGTGCACATCATTGCAACACAAAGTGACAATGCTTGTTAGTGACCAGAGCTGGACAAGATAGACACGTTGTCGTTCGATTAAAATGACATTTTGTGGAATTTTTATTGTGTAATGTAATAAAGCATTACATATAGGACGCTATACCACGTCAAAATCCGAAGGTGTTGCCAAGTGAAATTTTTAAAGACTGGTGACGACATTTGCAGCGTCACATTTGCGGAGTGTCTAGAAATTGCCTCGTAATTATAGCTTCAACATAAAACGTCAAGACCCGTTTTTATGCGTGTTTCAACGCAGACACCAGCGTATAGTATATGTGTGTGTGTGTGTGTGTGTGTGTATATATATATATAGATGCAGAATAACTCGGTTATAACGTCATGAAAGGGACTGAATATTTTGTGTCGCTATAAACGAGTATCGTTATAACCGAGGAGTATAACGTTATGGCTAACAGTGAGGAATTAATTGGTACCGCAGAATATCTGGCGCTATAGGCGAGGTGTCGTATAAATGGATGTCGTTATAACCGGGTTCGACTGTATGCATACACACACACACACACACACACACACACACACACACACATATGTGTATAAATACTAACACAGGCAGTTTTTACATGAGTTAGAGTATACAGATTGCCATAACGCACCAGTAGTGGATCACTGCGTTAGTGTAACGTTAACCTACAACACTCCATGGTACAAAAATTTGTAATGTGAATTTTAGTAATGGCCTTCTGAATGTATGAAGTGCCTTGCAAAGACCAAGCTTGGCTGACACGTATTGGAAAGAGACAAAATTCGGTTGGACAAGTCAGCTCCGCTCAACCCGTTGATCGCGGGCAACATGCTGCTTACGGCATGGGGCTGTCTAGCCGCTAGCATGACTTTGAAACGGGGAAATGTCTTTTAGACATTCTCGTGTCGAAGCCAAGATTGAAAGTCGAAGCAATTTTGAAGAGTAATTAGCTGTTTATTTGTGGAGACGTGCATCACGTTCCTTTAAAATATGCTAAAAATAGACACTGTGAATTCCATTATTTGTAAATTTTTCATATTAGTATTAACTCCATGGAGCAGAGGCCTTCTTGAGAAGCTAACAATTTCTCAGCTAGTCAAGAATTTACCCGCATTTTATGGGACCCGGAGGTTCATCACCACATTCACAAGAGCCCCCCACCTGTCCCTATCCTGAGCCAGCTCAATCCAGTTCGTGCCCCATCCCACGTCTTGACGATCTATTTTAATACTAACCTCACATCCATGCCTGGGTCTCCCAAGTGGTCGCCTTCCCTCAGGTCTCCCCCCCAAAATCCTGTATGCACCGCTTTCACCCATACGTGCTACATGCCCCTCCCATCCCATTCTTCATGGTTTGATTACCCGAGTAATAGTTGGTGATGAGTACAGGTCATTAAGTTCCTCGTTATGTAGTCTTCTCCACTCCCTTCGTATTAGTATCAGTGTATTTTAGTCGACACGGTGTACAGACAAACACAGGTAAAATTACACGTATTGTTGTTACCCATTCTTAGTTCTGTCTATTGAATTCATGTTACCCGCATGCAGACCAAAATTTTACACAAGTTTCCCGCACCGTACAAAAGATTGAGCAGGCTACTGTAACGTGTACGTAATTCGTTTAATATTGTTTTATTGTACCAACCCGTACACGGCTAATGACTTTCCAGTGTAAGGTCCGTCCCACTACCTGACAAAACCATCTGTCTCTGGTATCAGAAGCCGAAGGTTGGATTCCGCAAATGCCATGGCCCCTCCATTAAAGACGGTCACGCACTTGGATTGAACTGTGAGGTTTACAGCCTCACAGTTCGCTTCTAAAATATCTTTCTCAATAGTTGAGACGATTGTTCCGTCATGTTTCGAGTCTTCCGTGCAGCCACCTGCAAGAACTTTCTCCGTGTTACTGTCCGCATCCTTTTGTCCCCATCTAGACGGTATACTGGGCATTCAGTAACCTCACTGGCTTGCAAACAGCTGTGCAAAACTCTTTGCATGATTTCCATAAAATCTGCAGGCTAAAGACCGTGTGGAAGGAAATAGGTAAAGGGTTTTCCAGGATATTACCTAGGAGAGAACACTCAGTCCACCAAATGCACTGCATTTTGTAGAGATATTTTATATTAGAATTTCATGTTAATCGATCCGCCGATCCCAGTGGCCGCGCGGTCTAAGGCGTAGGTCTGCGGCCGAGCGCTTGCTGGGATCGTGGGTTCGAATCCTACCGGGGGCATGGATGTCTGTCTTGTACAGTGTTTGTGTTGTCAGGTAGAGGTCTCTGCGACGGGCCGATCCCTCGTCCAGAGGAGTCCTACCGACTGTGGTGTGTGCTTGAGTGTGATCAAGTGAAATTACAAAAACCCTCGACACCTGCTGTGAACAAGTAGGTAGAAGGGGGAAGGACTAAGAAAGAAGAAGTTAATTGATGCTACGTGTTTCGATCCCTTATGGGATAATCATCAGGGATTCATAACAAAGTAACACTGCACAAAGCCGAACTAATAATCCATATACACATTAACAGGCTTGTAACAGTTAGTCAACTTAGTGTTCATCATCCCAGTTGGCATTTAAGTACAAGATACAAATTTGCTCTTCCTTAAAGGGGCAAGCAGTCACAGCCAACTTTTCTTTGTGTTCATTTATTGTTGAACTACCGCGGTTTCGGCTTTATGAAGCCATCGTCAGGCTGTGAGGATACAAGAACAATCAGACTCTACATAGTTGGAGGGAAAGTCAGCCATTTAAGGTGTAGGCGTTTGCTGTGTAATGGAGTCTGGTACAGTCTTCTAGAGACTGCCTGTGTGTGTACGTATGTATGGAAGGATAAACTGGACAGTAAGCGGAGAATGGAGAAAACAACATAATGCGTAAGGTTATGATTTGGATAAAGCGCCACACTTCATTCGGTTGCAGTAATTAAGTATAAGGCCTGAGTAATACAACAATTAGTATAATAAAGTCATAGAGTCGTTACGTACATGCTACGTGTCAGCAGCTTATTTGGATACGTGGATAAACCACAATTTTTACATGGTGTTTCCGTTTCGTTTACCCAGTATCGGATACTGACAAAGATACGGCGGTGTCAAACATGCTGAAAATTAAGATCCACCTGCATTATATTGAAAGGCCCAGCCCGTACCGCGCAGTAAACACACTCCGTCTCGGTTATGAAAACCAGCCAGTTAACGCTGTATAGGGAAATAATCGCTGTTTGTTCTGAGATCCACACAGAACACATAAACACACTGTGTGGGCAGAACGTAGAATTATATTTAAAGACCAGTCCGTACCGCGCAGTAAACACACTCCGTCTCGGTTATAAAAACCAGTCCGTTAATGCTGTATAGGGAAATAATCGCTGTTTGTTCTGAGATCCACACAAAACACATAAACACACTGTGTGGGCAGAACGTAGAATTTGTGAATGTTAAACCTGGCGGTACGTAAAGTAACCACTGGGCTTTAAATGGTGAAGTTTCATTTCGTTTCGTTTTGTTTCGTAGTCCTTTCCTCTTCTACCTAGTTGTTCACAGTAGGTGTGGAGGGTTTTTGACTTTTCACTTGATCACACTCAGACACACACCACAGTCGGTAGGACTCCTTTGGACAAGGGATCGGCCCGTCGCAGAGACCTCTACCTGACAACACAAACACTGTACAAGACAAAAATCCATGCCCCCGGTGGGATTCGAACCCACGATCGCAGCAAGCGCTGGGCCGCAGACCTACGCCTTAGACCGCGCGGCCACTGGGATCGGCTAAATGGTGTGGTGAAGTTTGATACATAAATATGGTTATTACTGTTTATAGCTCTGGGCTTGAAAGCGTTAAATATCGGTTTTATGTTGCAGATCGCGTGTTTGTATCAAGTCGTACGTGTAATGTTACTGCGTCATGACAGACGCGTGTGGCCGTCTAATGCAAAGCCATACGTCACACGTTGTCATGCACTGGGTTTGCTGTAAAGGAGTTTATGACTGACGGTGTATTGGTTATTTAATGCTTTTCTCCCATCTGTCTTGTATAGGGATGGCAGGAGGTGTAAAGTGCAGGGATGACTGCAAAATCGCAAAGCACAGAAATACGTTTTGAGCGTTGAAAGCACATATCGATACAAGAAAAGCAGTCAAAAGCAAGTGTAGCTTCAGTTGGTGTAGTTTAGAGTGCTGAAGGATCTAATGCTTTAGATTTTTTAGTACAGCTTATTAGTACTGCTGTAAGTTAAGTGTCAAGTAACCCCACAAGACAGAGCACGTTCTGAGCTGGTCAACTTATTCCCCGCATTTTGTGGAACTCGAAACTTTATTACCGTGGTCACAGCAGCTTAATACTTGTCTCCATCTTGAGCCAGACGCATCCAATCTATGCCCTTCCATCCTTTTCTTGAACAAATTTTAATGAATGTCATATTCGCACAGTGCATCGTCTAGATGCCGATTATTAGAAACCAACTCATGCACATTTATTAACCCTTTAAAAACGAAGCGTGTCTGTTTTATATAAGGACTCAGTGCGTACCGCGCTGTAAACACTCTCCACTTCGGTTATAAAAACCAGTCTCTTAACGTTTTATAAGGCAAAAGTTGCTGTTTGTTCTGAGATCCGTACAAAACACATAAACGCAATGTGGGCACCACGTAGAATTTTTTAATGTTAAACCTGGTGGTATGTAAAGTTACCGCTAGGTTTTAAAAGGTTAATATTAACGTGTTTGGGAAACAGCTCCTACATGTTTCGAGCCAACATCCGGGCTCATCTTCAGGGAGTTGTACAGTCACAGCTACACACACTGTCACAACGTGGTAACAAACCATAGACTGTGACCAACTTTTGTTACCATGTTGACAGTGTGTGTAACTGTGACTGTACGACTCCCTGAAGATGAGCTCGATGTTGGCTCGAAACATGTAGGAGCTGTTTCCTAAACACTTTAACATTAATAAATGTGCATGAGTTGGTTTTAAATAATCCATATCCATTTTAATGTTATATTCTCTTTGCATCTAGGTCTTCAAAGAAATTTCTTTCCTTCGGGTTTCACCACCAAAACTCAGTATGCATTTCTTTTCGCCCCCTACAAGCCACGAGTCCCCGATCTCCATCCTCCTTGATTTCATTATCAGAATATTTGACGAGGAATGTAGATTTTGAAGCTCATCGTTATGTAGTTTTCCCTAGTTTCCTGTTGCTTCTTGCCCTTTAGGCTAGAATGTCTCCCTCAGCACCACGTTCTTAAGTGCTGCAGGGTGTTCGCCGTTGGTGTCACAGAACGAGTTCCGCACCCCTGCAGTTATGGCTTGTTATATATGTTGATTTGTGTGTTCTTCGGCAGATGTGTCGGGTACATATCGGCGCTGAACTGTGCTTGGTAACTGCAGTGAATCGTCAAAGTACGATGGCAGAACAACGTGATTTTCACATTACTGGTTGTGGCACGTATTTTTTGACTTATGCAAGAGTCTGCGGAACAAAACCGTAAATAATTCCGGAACCGTGGCCTGTCCCAGTAGCCGCCGTCGCTGGGATTGCGGGTTCGAATCCCGCCGGCTGTCATGGATGTCTGTCTGTTGTGAGTGTTGTGTGTTGTCAGGTAGAGGTCTCTGCGTCGGGCTGATCACTCGT
Organism: Coptotermes formosanus; assembly: GCA_013340265.1. NCBI lineage: Eukaryota > Metazoa > Arthropoda > Insecta > Blattodea > Rhinotermitidae > Coptotermes > Coptotermes formosanus. The sequence goes on along the minus strand of BLKM01000159.1, from coordinate 160,172 downwards.
GCAGAGGAGTCCTACCGAGTGAGGTCTGTCTAGTGGAGAAGGGCCCCGCAGCAGACGCTGCGGACGCACCACAGCCTGAAGGCTTCTCGTCCAACCCTGTGATGAAGATGATGATGATGATGCACCGGTAGAATGAAATTGACAGGGGAGAACCCTAGTACTAGGAGAAAAACGTGTCCCAGTGCCACTTTGCCCACCACAAATTCCACATGAACTGACCCAGGATCGAACCCGGACTTCCGCGTTGGGAGGCTTCCGGCTAACCGCACGGTCTGTGGTGTGTCTCAATGTGATTATGAAGCCTCGACAATGAGGAGGCAGGCCCACTGGGGGCTGTCGCGCCATGAGAAGAAAATTCCTGAACTGTGTTGTACAGCGCAAATTATCAAACTATTGTTTATGCTGAAAGACTATACACAGAAGCAACTCCAGTACTTGTCACTACCTTTATGTGTTTAAACTATTACAATGTACGTGTTCGACATGCTACCAGCATGGTGGCAAGGGTCTGACAGAGTGATAAATTGTAAAGGTGATCCGTACACATACATGGTGCCTTATACTAGTATATTAGAGATGTTCCTGAATATGATGGCACAGTTCATCGAAACGTCGAACATGTATATTTTAATAGTTTAAGCACATTAAGATAGTGACAAATGCTGAAGTTGGTCCTGTGTATAGTTTTTTTATAATTAGAAGCAAGCACGGTATGGAGAATTTTAAAAACAACCCCCAAGCTGGACGTCTTCCCATTTTGTACAAGTTTTGACTGTGTATTTTCCGTATTCGTACATATCCCTATATGTGGACTGACGTTTGTCCTAACGTACTTGATTACGGCTTGTCACTCACAGGCTATGGCTCTGTCTGTGACGGGTTCGAATTCCATTAGAGAACGAAATTTGTCTCGTCACCAAAACGTTCAGACCGGCTGTGGAACCCACACAGTCTCCTATACAATTAGTAAAGGGTTCCTTTCCTGGGGGTAAAGCGGCCATAGCGTGAAGTTTGCAAAGATGCCTTCATGACATGAGCACGAAAAACTTTACCTTTACATCAGCATCTTCTTATTCCCGAATTGTTGCAAGAATTCTTCGCCAAATGCGTTTGCTGAACAGTTGGTTGAAAACGATATGTGTGGCTGCAGACATAACTGGCATTAGCTGTTATGTTGTGGCCAGACAAAGGATCGGGTGAAAGGAATAATGGTATTGGTGTATGGAAACACTGCGGAATTTAAAAAAAAAGTTCTGTAATGTCCATTCCAAGCATTCACTGCCTTCCTCGGAAGTAGACTTTGCCTTTTAAAGCGATGTTGGCTGACCTCAAGACAATCATATAATCAGACACGGGAGACAGCGTTCCGGCATGAACTGCAACTGCAAGCAGACAAAGTGAAGCTTAAAGTGGAATGTCTAGCAGTTACGTCCATTTAAAGCATCAATGTAGAAATTCTGATTGGCCACTGGGATGCCTTACCTTTGCCATCGTGTCTTGTAAGTACAGGGAAACTCGGTTGTAACGTCATAAAAGGGACTGAATGTTTTGTGTCGTTATAAACGAGTGTTGTTATAACCGAGCAGAATATGTTATGGTTAACGGTAAGGAATTAATTGGTACCATAGAATACCTGACGCTATAGACGAGGTGTCGTATAAACCGATGTCGTTATGACCGGGTTTAACTGTATATGAATTTGAGCCTGAAGTCTCTCTGTCACTTTCCATTTAACACTTTAAAAGACAAAGATTAACGTGAATTATATTTACACAGTCAGCCATTCCTTTGTCGCGACGCGTAGCGAAAGGATGACACTGCATGTGTAAGGCCTGATGTATACGGGTGTAAGGCCTGATGTATACGGGTGTAAGGCCTGATGTATACGGGTGTAAGGCCATACCGTGATTGTGGCGAGAATTTGATTTCTTGAGCGGACGGTCGCTTTTTTGTTGGTGCGTAAGTTACTGTGACCTGTGCAAGCAAGTCTCTACGCAATGCGTTTCACCACTTCGCATTAACAAGATTGCAGCAATACTTCTGTGACTGCAATCAGTGTACTAAGCACCGTTCTAAGGCATAGAGGGCTGTGGCCCTGCCAATGCCGTGTGAACTGCACGTAGATTCCTAACGTAGGGTTTTCACTGTTTATCGTGGCATATTTATCCTTCTAGAAATGTATTCTGTAAACTTTATATGTTTGTATACATATATATATATATATTTACTCCTGCACAATTCATATGTTTTAGACCGTTTTTAATAAGTGCACTCGAACTCGGTTATAACGTCGTGAAAGGGACTGAATATTTTGTGTCGTCAAAAACGAGTGTTGTTATAACCGAGCAGAAGAATGTTATGGTTAACAGTGAGGAATTAATTGGTACCACGATATATGACGCTATAAAGGAGATGTCGCTTAAACCGATGTCGTTGTAACCGGGCTGGACTGTATACATAAATTCCATATAAGTGCCCACTTGGCATACTGAAATACCGACGATTAATTTCCATTTCAGATAGAATTTCCCTGGCGATGGTTATGGACTACCAAAGTGTGTCGGGAAAGTTTCTGCGAATAAATATAATAATGAGGACTTTCTACTTCTGCGAAGTTACGCGGCGTAGGCTGGTACTTGGTTACCGACGTTTCGGGACAACCCGTCGGTTCCATCTTCAACGATCATGCAGTCATTACGCTCCTTCCTGGACTGCTTGACCCCCCTGAATATGAGACCGACAGTCTGTCCCGAAACGTCGGTAACCAAATACCAACCTATGCCGCGTAACACCCCAAAGAGCAAAGACGTCAACTGTACCGCGGACGAAACTTGAATTCTCACAAATAAGATATTATTAAAAAGGGTATGTGTAGAATTAATGGTATTATTAGTGATGTTGTGGATTAGCTGGTACACGGTGAACCATAAACACGTGTAACATTTAGCATTGTTTACATATGGCAGCATATTGTGTTCAGCAGCCTGTTTTGCAAGAAAGTAACTGCAGAACATGTGTCTTATAGAAGCAAGTAAATGATGCGTAAAAGGAGCGTTGTAATTCTGCTCGCCTGGCAGTATTAATCTCGACACCAGCCTGTTTCCTTGTTGCTGTAATGACAGCTCCAAAAGGCGTTCCGTTCGACACTCATTATGATAGAAAATTTGCCTCTTATAGCGTATTGTTATTTACATGCTGACTTCATCTTTCGCCTCCAGGCTTGCGTGTAATATAAAGTGGCTTCCTAAATTAATGTAATGGCACGTAATAAAAGTTGCTTACGTCATTAGCAGGTTTGTCGCAAGAGTTGTAGCCCTTCGAAACGTAACAATAGTTTACTGTACGGTTTCGAAATTCGTGAACCTGGGTTTTTGGAATTTCGAACTTTCGTGATAAAGGTAAAGGTAAAATTACACCCTATAACCTGCCATGAAGGCTCAGAGGGGGAGTAGAGGTATAGCGCTACACTTTTTTTAACCTCGGTGCTACAACGGGGGTGGGTATTAACGCCACGGTTAAGCGGATTTACCCCGGGGAATGAACCGTTATTTTTGTCAGATTTTAGTGGAACTGGAATTTTCTTGATAGATTTTCGAAAACTAGACAATTATCAAAGTTCGTGAAACTCGGAACCGAGTTTTGCCATGCGGAATGCCGGGGAGACGGACGGACATGAAGAATCTAAGAGTCGCTTTCCGCAATTTTGCGAACGCGCTTAAAAATTCTACGTTCTGCCCACACAGTGTGTTTATGTGTTTTGTGTGGATCTCAGAACAAACAGCGATTATTTCCCTATACAGCATTAAGTGGCTGGTTTTTATAACCGAGACGGAACTGGGCGGTACGAACTGAGTCTTTAAATATAATTCGGGTAACTTTTCTCTAAAGGGTCGTCGTCTCCATACATAACCGCTTCTGATGCAAAATTTTGTGTTTCAGGTACTTGGGTTTGGTTGGTGTGACGCCACAGCTGCAGCTACACCAACCACAGCCACCACCAGGTTCCACCGAGCCTCAGGAAGACCCGCAGGTAGCAGCAGCGCGGGCGGTGTGCAGCGCTCTGCCAGGCCTCACGGAACGACAGATCGAAGTGTGCCTCCAGCACCCAAACACCATCCGTTCTGTGTCCGATGGCGCACGCAGGGGCATCCAGGAATGCAAGTACCAGTTTCGCAACGAACGCTGGAACTGCACGACTCGAAACGATGAACAGAGCGTCTTCGGCTACATCCTGGAACGCGGTAAGTGCCACAGTTACCAGAATTAATGTTGAGTCACGGTATTTCAGAAAACAAAGCGAAGGATTCCACACTGTAACACGTAATTTGACACGAATCCGGGCCATCATCCTAGGGACTTTGTTGCGGCAGGTGTGTCATAAACTCACTGTGTCCCTGCAGGCCGCCTTACGTATATAAAATCGGAGCCGGCGTAGCTCAGTCAGCATAGTAACGACGGATTTGACGGCCGAGGAACCGTGGTTCGTTTTCTAGCAGGTACAAGAGACATATCTTCTCCGAAACGTCGGGACCGGCTCTGGGACCCACCCAGCGCCCTAGTCAGTGTGTAACCGAGGCTGTTTCTGTGGGGGTAAGGCAGTCGGAGCGTGAAGCTCACTACTGACCCTCATATTGCGTCGAGGCTAAGAATGAATTGAACCTACGTACTCGGCTTATAAGCAGGGAAAAAAATTTGAATTTGAAATGTTCATAGCGGTGTGTTTGAATACATCCTTTAGGGATATTGCTGCGTCACTTGGCACGCAGGGAACGGTTTACCCGTGACGGAGCGTCATGTCCCATAAGAATGGATTCGTAGACTATATTCATAGTTATACCGACTGTCGCAAAAGTCACTTGACCCTAGAAGTAACATGATAAAAATACAGTGTCAAGAGGCTTTTGCGACACTCGGTATATTGAACCCGGTACTGTTGTTGCCTCTGGAAAGTTATCAGGAGTTCAAAGGAGGCTCAAGTCATAGATAAAAGGTAAAAATAAAATCATCCCTGTCCCAGCCATTAAGGCGTACAAGGGGCGTATATGCATAGCTCCACTCATTCTTAACCTCGGCAGTACATGCAGGTGAGTGGCCAACTTCACGCCTCCGCCACTTTGCCTCCGGGATAGAACCAGGTACGTATCGAATAAGGTGCTGGATGGGGCGCAGAGCCATGGAATGTTAATGCGGGTTCTTCAGTGTCCTAATTTGTTTAAATGCAGCCCATTTTTTACGGTAATGTAATTGATTTGTCAGTTTGGATCACGAATTACTTTAGTGTGTTGAAATTCCTTAACACTCCCCACTCCCCGCATAGACGCCTCCTGCCTGTTAACGCAGCAAGAAAGAACAAAGCCCCAATGCAGCCCGATCCTGAATGTCATGGAGCTTCCATCTCCTCGCGCTGTGTCTAGGATCTAATTTAACTGCTTTTGCCGAACAATGGGATGTGGCAACACTGGGGAACCGGGGAGAATTTCTCCCTGATGACAAGGAATGCTGCAACTAGAACTGATGTTATGTCATATGTCATGTCATGTCATGTCATGGGAACGTACAGTGACGGATATAGTTTGTGTATGTCACAGGAGCCGGTGTGGCGTCTAGGGACGGACTGGACAGTCGCGGGTTGGAATCCCGGTGGGAGTAAGAATTCTTTCTTTTCCTCAGAGCGTTATATAAATAAACAAAAAGTTGTATGCAGGTGCGCACCCAGAATTTTTCATTTGGGGGGGCGGGGTGGTGGTTGACGCTGAGGCTATACGTAATTTATGTTTGATTTTAAAAATTATGTTACAGAAATTACGCTGTAAGCACAACATAACACTGCCTGCAACTGCATTTATGTACATACGAATATAACTACATGTTCCGTGACTCAATCACAGTGTCCTGTCTTCTTGTTTTTTAAATTTATTAATTTATTTTCCAAAATTCTAATGTACTGGTCATCAGCCGATTTCGGCTGAAGGGGAAATTACGTAAAACTTTTTATATCATAATATCTACAAAATGTGTTTTTTAAATTTTCGTTTTTGGGGTGTGGGGGGGGGGGCTGCAGCCCGGCAGCCCCCCCTTGGGTGCGCCACTGGTTGTAAGCAAAGTAAAGCGACCCTAAGCGCGCGCATAATGTAGCCTACACACAAGTATGCGTATTGCAACTACACCTAACCCACACTGCCCTGCATTCTATAAGCACTAATGTCCCGTTTTCCCCTTTAAGTGCATAGTGACTGCGTCTCTGTCACATGAGAATATTTTATCTTTGTTTATCTTGCGACGCTGTCTCAGTTATTGAAATATTGTAGGTGCGTTACATATAACAGGGGGCACGCGTTGGCACAGTTGGTTGAGGCACTGCGCTACAAGCCGGAAGGTTGCGGGTTCGATTTTGAATGTAATTGGAACTTTTCTTTGACATAATCCTTCCGGCCGCACTATGGCCCTGGGGTCGACTCAACCTCTAACAGAAATGAGTACCAGGAATATTTCCTGGGGTTAAAGGCGGCCGGTGCGTAGGGCTGACAACTTTACCATCTTCAGGTGCCGATTGTCTTGAAACATGGGAGCCTCTACCTCCTGGAACCCTCAGGGCCTGTCCAGGCCTGTACAGGGGCTGCTTTGTGTATAAAACCGCTTTTTAAGTGCATCGGTTATGTCAAATGGTTCGTAGGTTGATTAAAAATTGTGTATTTTGAGAAAAATGTAAGGAAGCAGACATGGTCTGCGTTGATGTGAAAGGACAAGTTAAAGCTGTTCCTGTACACGCCATGAAGGCATATAGGGGGTGTAGAGGTATAGCTCCACTCATTCTTAACCTCAGCGCTAGATGGAGTTGAGTGGCCGTCACGCCTCGGCCGCTTTACCCCTGGGAAAGAACATCGTCACCCGTCGAAGAGGATGCTGGGTTGGCGCCATATTCATTCTGGACATTTTAGAGGAAATGTTGTTGCCTCTGACAGGATTTGAACCGCGGATCTTCCAGCCCGTACCCAGTCACTACTCTGAGCGCACAACTTCAGCATTTCCGTAACACTGCGCCCTGCGGGTCGAGGTGGCGCTGAGGTCACCACAGCGGCATGTGCCGACACACAGTGAGAGGAAATGCGGAAGACCTTAATTATGTCAACGGCTTGACGAGGGACATTTGAACTAGGTGGAGGTCATTCGTTTACTCGTGAGCTCTGGGCGGGCGCGGCTAATATTGTGTCTTTCTCACCCTCCAGTACACATCGTACATTACAATGTGGACGGGCGTGTGAAGGGGGGGGAGGGGCACAGTGTTAGCCAGGCCTGTCCAGAACCTCCTAAACAAGTGTTTCGCCAAGTGGGAGATCCGTGGATACATTTCTGTAACGGATACTCGGAAGTGCGCTTGTTGCTTAATTAACCTTTTAAAGCCTAGCGGTAACTTTACGTACCACCAGGTTTAACATTAAAAAATTCTACGTGGTGCCCACATTGCGTTTATGTGTTTTGTACGGATCTCAGAACAAACAGCGACTTTTGCCTTATAAAACATTAAGAGATTGGTTTTTATAACCGAAGTGGAGAGTGTTTACAGCGCGGTACGCACTGAGTCCTTATATAAACCAGACACGCTTCATCTTCAAAGGGTTAAAGCAATAACGTTTTGTTCAGAATAATGGAGAAACTTCCTCAATTGGCGATATTTTTATTTCGTATGACCGTTAGAATATCTAATTAAGAAACCCCTGTATCCACGAAGCGAGCGACAGTCAGTTTAATTACGGTCAAATCATGCAATGCATTGTTACGTTAAGCTTCTTCTTCTTCTTCTTCTTCTTCTTCTTCTTCTTCTTCTCCTCCTCCTCCTCCTCCTCCTCCGCCTCGTCTTCTTCTTCGTCTTCTCCTTTTCTTCTTCTTCTTCTTCTTCTTCTTCTTCTTCTTCTTCTTCTTCATCTGCCATTACAGTCCGTGGCGGACCTTAGCCTCTTTCAAAATTGTTCTCCACTGCTCTCGGTCCTGTGCCTTACGCGTCCAGTTCTTTACGCCTGTCTTCCTTAGGTCTGTTTCAACTGACCCCAGCCACCTTGCCTTGGGTTTTCCGACACGTCGAGTACCGTCTGGTTTGTGTAATGTTAACTGTCTGCAAGGGTCCAGCTCTTGCATTCTGACGAGGTGTCCCAGCAACCTCAGTCTTCCTATTTTGATCACTCTGACTGCCCGGTTCCCTGTACAGCTTATAAAGCTCGTCATTGTATCTTATTCTCCAGATACCGCCCTCGTTAACCCTTTAAAGACGAAGCGTGCCTGTTTTGTGTAAGGACTCAGTGCGTACCGCGCTGTAAACACTCTCCACTTCGGTTATAAAAACCAATCTCTTAATGTTTTATAAGGCAAAAGTTGCTGTTTGTTCTGAGATCCGTACAAAACACATAAACACAATGTGGGCACCACGTAGAATTTTTTAATGTTAAACCTGGTGGTACGTAAAGTTACCGCTAGGCTTTAAAATGTTAATAGGGCCCTAGATCCTTCTTAAAATTCTTCTTTCGAAGATTTGGAGAAGATTTTCATCCTTCTTTCAGATGGGCCAGCTTTCACTTCCATACATTAGTATGGGCCTTATCAAAATTTTATACAGCATACGTTTTGTCTGCCGTTACGTTAAGCTACTGGTATGTATTCGTGGCCGTCTAAAATCAGTTCTGGGGTACACATTTTTAATTTTAGATACCTATGATTCGGACACTATATTTACGTGAGCAGGGACATGATGATCCGTGGTTATTTTTCGAAGCCAAAAGGGGTGCGCCAGCAAAAAAGTTTTGGGAAAGACTGCCCTAGAGTTACCATTGCCAGTCACATCATTAGGTCTGCGTCTGATTGTGCCGATCGCGTCATGATGTCGTTCAGTGGCGTGGGGGCAGCGATAAACCCACACAGTTATTAAAATCTGTTGACTTAATGACTGGTTTAATTCTTTTCCCTACATGCAGCAGCTAACGGATGTCTTGTAACACGTGTCACTGTCTCCTACATAACACGTTTGCTTCTGTACACATCTTGTACGAAACCAGGAACCTCCTACAGTGACATCCTTACGCGAAGGTACCAGTTTATGGCCTTGTAACAGAGAACTTCTCTGCAGTTACTTTACTCAAGGAACTTTTATATCCAATGTTCCCCGATTTCCGAAACATCGTTGCCTTTGGAATGTTCCCGAGCTTCGCCCGTTTGTCCTTCCGGTAAGTGCAACATCGAGCAATGGTGGAATGATGCTGAAGGGAAAACCGAATACACGGAGAAAGACCTGCCCCAATGCCTCTTTGTTGATCGCAAATCTCACGTGGAGAAACCGGGATCGAACTCGGGTGTCCGCTTTGAAAGACCGGCAACTAACAGCGTGAGCCGTGGTACCGGCCGTTAATTTATTGAATTTAACCTGAATTGTACTTAAAGACCCAGCCCGTACCGCGCAGTAAACGCACTCCATCTCGGTTATAAAAACCAGCCAGTTAATGCTGTATAGGGAAATAATCGCTGTTTGTTCTGAGATAAACACAAAACACATAAATACACTGTGTGGGCAGAACGTAGAATTTGTGTATGTTGAACCTGGCGGTACATAAAGTAACCACTGGTCTTTAGAGGGGATAGTTAAAGATCCAGTTCGTACCGCGCCGTTAACACTCCGTATCGGTTATAAAAACCAGGCAGTTAATGCTGTATAGGGAAATAATTGCTGTTTGTTCTGAGATCCATACAAAACACATAAACACACTGTGTATGCAGAACGTAGAATTGTATTTAAAGACCCAGTCCGTACCGCGCAGTAAACACACTCCGTCTCGGTTATAAAAACCAGCCAGTTAATGCTGTATAGGGAAATAATCGCTGTTTGTTCTGAGATACACACAAAACACATAAATACACTGTGTGGGCAGAACGTAGCATTATATTTAAAGACCCAGTCCGTACCGCGCAGTAAACACACTCCGTCTCGGTTATAAAAACCAGGAAGTTAATGCTGTATAGGGAAATAATCGCTGTTTGTTCTGAGATCCACACAAAACACATAAATACACTGTGTGGGCAGAACGTAGAATTTGTGAATGTTGAACCTGGCGATACATAAAGTAACCACTGGTCTTTAGAGGGGATAGTTAAAAATCCAGTTCGTACCGCGCAGTTAACACTCCGTATCGGTTATAAAAACCAGTCAGTTAATGCTGTATAGGGAAATAATTGCTGTTTGTTCTGAGATCCACACAAAACACATAAATACACTGTGTGGGCAGAACGTAGAATTAAACGTGGTGGTACATAGAGTAACAACTGAGATTTAAATTGTCAAATTTACATTTAGAGTTACTTCAATCACGTGACCAACTGCCATGTTTGCAATTAGGTTTTATATCTTTTTTTTATGGCTCGGCAGCCCCTAGTGGGCCACGGTCTCCGCGTTATCGAGGCTTCACGATCACACTCAGACACACCACACTTGGTAGGACTCCTCTGGACAAGCGATCGGCTCGTCGCAGAGACCTGTACCTCACAACACACAATACTAAAAAAAAACATATATTCATGCCCCCGGCAGGATTCGAACCCGCAATCCCGGCAAGCGGACGGCGGAAAACCACCCCTTAGACCGTGCGGCCACTGGGTTCAGCAGTTGTTTTATACTTTACCCAAATTATCAGTTCTAATTAACCCTTTAAAGACGAAGTGGATCTGTTTTATATAAGGACTCAGTGCGTACCGCGCTGTAAACACTCTCCACTTCGGTTATAAAAACCAGTCTCTTAATGTTTTATAAGGCAAAAGTTGCTGTTTGTTCTGAGATCCGTACAAAACACATTAACGCAATGTGGGCACCACGTAGAATTTTTTAATGTTAATTTAATGACGCCAAAATTTGTCTTGACAGTCTTTCTAGCCGGGATTGCGTAGTCGGGTTGATGACGAGGATACTGGGTGGACTATCCGAAGGTCGAGTCCCGAAAAAAAAATTTTTTCTCCAGACCCTTTTTGGAACCCACCCATCCTTCTATTCAATGGGTACGGGGTTCTTTACCCGGTGTTGAAGTGACCCAGTTTTGAAGCTGACCAATCATCTCGATCTAGTGCCAGGGGTTTTGTTTTAACCCTTACCCTGGTGCAGGCTTTTTCTAAGTACGGTCGAACTCGGTTGTAACATAACGAAACGGACTGAATATTTTGTGTCGTTATAAACGAATGTCGTTATAACCGAGGAGTATAATGTTATGGTTGACAGTCAGGAATTAATTGGTAGCACAGAATATCTGACGCTATAGACGAGTTGTCATATAAACCGATGTTGTTATAACCGGGTTCGACTGTACTTCGGTCTTATTCTCAGTTTCATTCCACCAATGCTCCGTACTCGTTCGTTAATTTATCGCCGATAAAATACAATCCCTGGAATTGGCAACTCCGTTAAATGCATTACTTCATAGATTAAAAATTTATTTCAGTAATAAATCAAAGCCATGACGTCACACTTTACCCCGCAGTTTGCCGCATTGAAGTGCGTTGCTCATCTTGAAATCTTTAGCAGGCCGCTAACTCATGAATTGAAACTGGAAGAAAAGTAATTTCTTTCCACTTTCGAACACGCTGGCGCTTGGGGCGGGCAAGCTGCTGCCAGGACCGGGAATATATTACGCAGAAGTCTGCAACTTTTGTTAATCTGTCCGCCGTTATCCCCGGATCCTGAGCCGTAGAAAAGGCAGTCTGGCCGTTCTATTATCTGTGATGCTTTCTGGTTTTCATTGGAGATTTCTTGCTTGAAAACTAAACATTATCTGCAGATGGCTGATACGACGCTAATATAAAGAGTGCGGAAAGTTCGACACGAAATGTCCGAACGTGAAGGCAGCTCTCGGACTAGACTGCAAATGGCGTGCACTGTGACAGAGATGAGGGGCTTTCTCCAAGGCATTCTTTATTTTAAAAATATCGCAGTGTTTGGCGGTACACGCGTACACGTTGTGTGTATTTAGGTTTATAAGTGAAGTACAGCGTGTCTTTGCAGAGTTTCACGGTATTCGTGATTTCTTAACCTTTTAAAGCCTAGCGGTAAATTTACGTACCACCAGGTTTAACATTAAAAAATTCTACGTGGTGCCCACATTGCGTTTATGTGTTTTGTACGGATCTCAGAACAAACAGCAACTTTTGCCTTATAAAACATTAACAGACTGGTTTTTATAACCGAAGTGGAGAGTGTTTACAGTGCGGTACGCACTGAGTCCTTATATAAAACAGATACGTTCAGTCTTTAAAGGGTTAAGAGACTGATTTTTATAACCGAAGTGGAGAGTGTTTACAGCGCGGTACGCACTGAGTCCTTATATAAAACACATACGCTTCGTCTTTAACCTTTTAAAGCCTAGCGGTAACTTTACATACGACCAGGTTTAATATTAAAAAATTCTACGTGGTGCCCACATTGCGTTTATGTGTTTTGTACGGATCTCAGAACAAACAGCAACTTTTGCCTTATAAAACATTAAGAGACTGGTTTTTATAACCGAAGTGTAGAGTGTTTACAGCGCGGTACGCACTGAGTCCTTATATAAAACAGATACGCTTCGTCTTTAGAGGGCTAATGAGAATGTGAGCGGAGATATCCATATCGAATTTCGCCAAAAACAACCAAGAAATGTGGAAAAAGGGTATAGAATTTCACTTACACACTTAAGTAAAGAATGAATGTGAACCGATTTTCGTGAAAATAGGTTCACATTGAAAGTTTTTTGAAGACTGTTTGTACTTAATTCTACATGAAGAGGAACTTAATGACCTGTAATCATCACCAAATATTGTTCGCGTAATCAAATCGAGAAGAACGAGATGGGTGGGGTATGTAGCACGTATGGGGGAAAAGAGAGGTGCATGCAGGATACTGGTGGGGATATCTGAGGGAAGGCGACCACTTGGGAGAGCCAGGCGTAGGTGGGAGGATAGTATTAAAATGGATGTTCAAGACGTGGGATGGGGTATGGACTGGATTGAGCTGGCTCAGGATAGGGACAGGTGGCGGGTTGTTGTGAATGCGGTAATGAACCTCCGGGTTCCATAAAATAGGGAAATTTCTTGACAAGCTGAGAAACTGTTAGCTTCTCAAGAAGGCCTGTGCTCCATGGAATTAGTCAGTCAGTTAGTTAGTTAGTTAGTTATTTAGTTAGTTAGTTAATTAGTTAGTTAGTACTTAATTTAGTGAAAAGTAAACCACGTGATTTCAGGCTTCCGCCGCCATGTTGATGAGATCTTCGCTCTTCCGGGATGTTACGCGGCGTCGCGTGGTAACTGATTACCACGCGACGCTCCGTAACATCCCGGAAGAGCGCTGATCCCAATAAACCACCTGATTAGTAGCTGACACTGGGTCAGAACGGAAGGAGTGACGTTTTCCCCGCGCAGTTCTTCTAGCCTTGCTTTGTAAAGTGCGCCTGGAAAGGAAGTTCTCTAAAAATATCTAATCGCTGGTGTGATTCATGGTTAGTGTTGTGAGGTGAAACAGTGACTAACGGCACGTGGCACTGTCTGTAAGCATAATATTGTGCACTTCCCTGACGGAGGGAGATTCGTGACTTCATAGCGACCAGGTCGGGCGCTGGGCGCGGTGGCTCTACAGGGTGTCTGTCGAAAAACTTACTGAAATATTGCCGTTATTTTGTTAGCAACATTCGGAGCTCTTGAAACTTGTAACTACTGAAGCGTTGCAACATATCAGATTAACATGGGATTATATCGGGCTACCGAAACGTCGTATTACGCTTGCCTCAGAGAATGGACAGTGTTAAAATGAGTGGAGGTACATACTTAATGTGGGGGCACGCGGGGTGGCGCAGTTGTTTGAGGCACTGCTTTAGAAGCCGGAAGGTTGCGGGTTCGATTCCCGATGGTGCCATTGGAATTTTTCATTGACATAATCCTTCCGGCCGCACTGTGGCCCTGGGCTCGACTCAGCCTCTAACAGAAATGAGTACCAGGAATATTTCCTGGGAGGTAAAGGCGGCCGGTGCGTATGGCTGACAACCTTACCACCTTCACGTGCCGACTGTCTTGAAATCTGGGAGCCTCAACCTCCTGGAACCGTCAGGGCCTGTCCAACCCTGTACAGGGATCAATGTACATGCTTTTTTATACACTTAATGTAGCAACTCATAATCTGTTTTCGTATCACGTATATGAATTCTGTATGCTAAGTCTGTAAACTTTTTCAGTGCATTAGTGCGCCGTTGGTATGTCACCGTGTTGCAGTGCCGACAACTGAATTAGAACTACCAGTATTGTTTAACCCTTTAAAGCCTAGCGGTAACTTTACGTACCGCCAGGTTTAACATTAAAAAATTGTACGTGGTGCCCACATTGCGTTTATGTGTTTTGTACGGATCTCAGAACAAACAGCAACTTTTGCCTTATAAAACATTAAGAGACTGGTTTTTATAACCGAAATGGAGAGTGTTTACAGCGCGGTACGGGCTGAGTCCTTATATAAAACAGATACGCTTCGTCTTTAAAGGGTTAATTACTACCATCATACGTTTATATTGTCACTGCTGCCAACTTATACCCGGCGTATACAAGAAAAAATTGCAAGCATTAATCTCTGTCTTCTGGTCCTGTTTGTAAGTACTGTACACGGCTTCGTATATACAATATTTCGAGCCTATGTTCTATTTCAGTTCCATGTCTGATTATGCTTCTGCAGCATGGCGGTTCAGGTTTTAGCCCATTTCTGCTGCAATTTTTGCGCATTTGTTATTTATCACTGACGTGGAATTGTGCAAAACGGACGCTTAAATAAGCAGTGGAATATGTGCATGATACCTGAATGGTTTCTAAGAAAGCGTCTTGCTTTGCTGTGTCTGTGGAACTGCAGCTACTGTGTGACATCAAGTAAACGAGAGGATACTGGGAATTTAAAGAGGAAGCACTAGATCGCACTCTGTGGAGAACTCGCTTTGGAAGAGTCTATGGACCTGTCGTAAGACAGACTGCGGAATGACGTTGGACCGCATTATGCTTTGTTCTGAACTTAATATGCTGGCACCTGGTTCCTAAAGGCATGGCGGTAATTTTTAAGGCTTTAAAGCCACCACAAGATTTAATTTTTCCGTGGCGCAGCAGCCCCTAGTGGGCCAGGGTCCTCTCATTATCAAGGCTTCACGATCACACTCGGACACACCACACTCGGTGGGTCTCCTCTGGACGAGGGGTCGGCCCGTCGCAGAGACCTCTACCTGACAACACACAGCACTCACAAGAGACAGAAATCCATGTTCCCACCGGGATTCGAATCCGCAATCCCAGCAAGCGAGCGGCCGCAGACACGCCTTAGACCGCGCGGTCGGTGTGATTGGCCGCCAGGTTTAATTTCAAAATTCTACGTTCTGCCCACAGGGCGTATTTGTAACTTATGTTTTGTGTGGATATCAGGACAAACAGCGATTATTTCCCTATACAGCCTTAACTGGCTGGTTTTTATAACCGAGACGGAGTGTGTTTACTGCGCGGTACGGACTGGGTCTTTAAATATAATTCTACGTTCTGCCCACACAGTGTATTTATGTGTTTTGTGTGGATCTCAGGACAAACAGCGATTATTTCCCTATACAGCCGTAACTGGCTGGTTTTTATAACCGAGACGGAGTGTGTTTACTGCGCGGTACGGACTGGGTCTTTAAATGTAATTCTACGTTCTGCCCACACAGTGTATTTATGTGTTTTGTGTGGATCTCAGAACAAACAGCGATTATTTCCCTATACAGCCTTAACTGACTGGTTTTTATAACCGAGACGGAGTGTGTTTACTGCGCGGTACGGACTGGGTCTTTAAATATAATTCATGGTAATGTTCTCGTTTAAAGGCTTAACCGCTATTGCAAATGAAGTTTGCGGACTACAGCTAACTTTACGCGCTACATTACTGGGATTTGAGTGTTTCTGGGGAGTACGGTTGCTATTTAAGGGACGCAACAGGTTGCAGGGTGTAATGTTTCTGCATTGTGTGCGTGCAGCAGTATAAAGGGAAGGGCACTGGTGAGCACAAAGCATTTGTGACTGATATAGCCACGCGGGCAGCTATTTGAGGCAAATCAATAGCCCAGAGTAGCTGAGCTCACGTTGTGGCTTGGATTCGCAGTCACAGTTAGTAACATTGTTATTCTTATTTAGCGACGTTATCTCAGCCAGTTGTGTTATAAACCGCCGAACGGTAGGGAGGTTGTGAGCTGGTTATTAGAAAAGACGTGGGAGCAAACTGCTGTGGTCTACAGTAGTTTGAAATATAGATCATTATTTTATTTGACAACTATAATTTGTCACACCCCGTCACTACGCTGCCGCGCATGTGGGCGGTTGGATGAATGGGCTACGTGAATATGATAAACAAGCCGAAACGAAGTGGAAACCGATTGCTGTCAGGAAAAATAGTTTCCCTATACGAGGGGTGTCCAACACGCGTCCTGCCAAGTTGTGTTGTTGCGGCCAGCGGCCACACTTGTTAACTATATGTATGTATGTAACTATAACAATAAGAGTTAGTAGTTAATTAGTTAACCCTTTAAAGACGAAGCGTACCTGTTTTATGTAAGGATTCAGTGCGTACCGCGCTGTAAACACTCTCCACTTCGGTTATAAAAACCAATCTCTTAATGTTTTATAAGGCAAAAGTTGCTGTTTGTTCTGAGATCCGTACAAAACACATAAACGCAATGTGGGCACCACGTAGAATTTTTTGATGTTAAACCTGGTCGTATGTAAAGTTACCGCTAGGCTTTAAAAGGTTAAAAGTTAACAACAATTTAGGCCGTTAGCTATGGCACTTATTTTAAAGGATGCCATCCCGTTGTGTTGTTTGTGACAGAAATCAAGTCGAAATCCGTCCAAACACAACTAAATTCTATTTATTATAGAGAACTACGTGTTTTGACGTATTTCGGGTTGTCTTCAGGTTCAAAATTTGTGTTTAAAACATTGAGGAAGAAATATGTTCCTTCCTCAGTATGCTTTAAACACAAATTGTGAATCTGAGGACAACCCAAAATAGGTCGAAACATGTAGTTCTGAATAATGTAATTCAGTTGTTTTTGGACGGATTTCGACTTGATTTATGTTGTACCGCATATTGTTATATTTACACACATGGTCCGAAAACCAGCCCAAAACGTTTGTGGTTGTTTTCGAAAAAAACTTTGAACATCCCTGTCCTATACTATCCCATAACTCTGTGGCAGGGCTCAACCCTCATTAGGGCAGGTACCGGTGTCAGCCTGGAAATGAAACCGGCAATTCTGAGATGTGACGTGCGAATCCCAAAGATTAGCCTGGTTTGGACACGTACATCGCATGCCAGATGATAGAATGGTTAAAGAAATATATGAATGGAAACCCATGTCAAAAAGATCACTAGGAAGACCCAAAAGCAGGTGGGAGGATGATGTTAAAAATGATTTAAAAAACATGAGAATAAACAATTGGAGGGACTGCATCGTGAACCGACGCAAATGGAAGGAATTCGTTGAGACGGCCAAAACTTCTAACTTCCGAAGTTGTAGCGCCTCAAGAAGAAGAAGAAGGAGGAGGAGGAGAAGAAGAAGGAGAAGAAGAAGAAGAAGAAGGAGGAGGAGAAGAAGAAGAAGAAGGAGGAGGAGGAGGAGGAGAAGAAGAAAGAGAAGAAGAAGGAGGAGGAGGAGGAGGAGAAGAAGAAGAAGGAGAAGAAGAAGAAGCAGGAGAAGAAGAAGAAGAAGCAGGAGAAGAAGAAGGAGGAGGAGAAGAAGAAGAACAAGGAGAAGAAGAAGAAGAAGANCAGCAGGAGAAGAAGGAGGAGGAGGAGGAGAAGCAGGAGAAGGAGGAGGAGGAGGAGAAGCAGGAGAAGAAGAAGGAGGAAAAGAAGAACAAGGAAGAGGAGGAGGAGAAGAAGAAGAAGAAGAAGAAGAAGACTTGGAATCCATCGACACAGTGTAGTTATTTTGCGTGTCTTAACGCAGGTATTTGTGACTGTGACTACTTTGCCTTGTCACTTTAGGCAGTGTACCGCGTGCATCGAACGCTGGCTTTTGTTGGGGCCTCAGATTCGTTCGCAGAATTGCGAAAAGCGACTGTTAGCTTCGTCGTGTCCGTCTGTCCGTCCGCATGGAACAACTCGACTGCCACTGGACGGATTTTCACAAAATTTTATATTTAAGGATTTTTTTTCGAAAATCTCTCGAGAAAATTCAGGTTTCATTAAAATCTGACAAGAATAACGGGCACTTTACATGAAGGCGTATGTACATTTATGATAATGTCTCGCTGAATTCTCCTTAGAATGAGAAATTTTTCGGACAAATGTTGTACAGCAAATCAAAACACACATTTTATGTTCAATATATATTTCCCGAAAATCGTGCCGTTTGTAAGATAATGTGGAAAAATATGGTAGAGCCAGACAGGCCGCAGGTTGCAATGTGATACGGCGCAGAAAACATGCGCTTTGCGTGTCGGATAACTAAGGCAAGAATACAGACGCAGACTCATAATATTTAATACTGAT
The DNA here is from genome assembly GCA_013340265.1 of Coptotermes formosanus. Lineage (NCBI taxonomy): Eukaryota > Metazoa > Arthropoda > Insecta > Blattodea > Rhinotermitidae > Coptotermes > Coptotermes formosanus. The sequence goes on along the minus strand of BLKM01000159.1, from coordinate 141,637 downwards.
GTTTTTTTAACGACAACAATGGTTACGCGAACGCGCCGCAGTGTTACTTTGTCTTGTACTATGTAGTAATTAAAAGTTTTCGGAAGGACGTACCGCCAACATTTTAAGGGTTACTGAATTGTCCCAATTGGCTACAGAAGTGGCACGGAGGGTGTGTGTCAGTGTGGCATACCTTCTGTGCCCACAGTGTTCGAACTGGATGTGTTCCCGTGGGTTAGCTGTTTGCTCTGTTGCTTGTGCAGGAAGCAAGGAGACGGCCTTCATATATGCGGTGACCAGCGCCGGGGTGGTACACGCTGTAACACAGGCATGCAGTTCGGGAAACCTGACAGATTGCAGCTGCGACTCGACGGGCAAGGGTCTGGAGACGCCGGAGGGCTGGAAGTGGGGAGGCTGCAGGTGAGCGCCTGTCATTTGATGTAATTAACTGCCTGAGGCAGACTTTGGCCTTGGTTATATATAAATACCCAGTCCGTACCGCGCAGTAAACACACTCCGTCTCGGTTATAAAAACCGGTCAGTTAATGCTGAATAGGGAAATAATCGCTGTTTGTTCTGAGATCCACACAAAACACATAAATACACTGTGTGGGCAGAACGTAGAATTATATTTAAAGACCCAGTCCGTACCGCGCAGTAAACACACTCCGTCTTGGTTATAAAAACCAGTCAGTTAATGCTGTATAGGGAAATAATCGCTGTTTGTTCTGAGATCCACACAAAACACATAAATACACTGTGTGGGCAGAACGTAGAATTGTATTTAAAGACCCAGTCCGTACCGCGCAGTAAACACACTCCGTCTCGGTTATAAAAACCAATCAGTTAATGCTGTATAGGGAAATAATCGCTGTTTGTTCTGAGATCCACACAAAACACATAAATACACTGTGTGGGCAGAACGTAGAATTGTATTTAAAGACCCAGTCCGTACCGCGCAGTAAACACACTCCGTCTCGGTTATAAAAACCAATCAGTTAATGCTGTATAGGGAAATAATCGCTGTTTGTTCTGAGATCCACACAAAACACATAAATACACTGTGTGGGCAGAACGTAGAATTTGTGAATGTTAAACCTGGCGGTGCGTAAAGTAACGCTGGGGCTTTAAAGGGCGAAGTTTGGTGCATAAATATGGCTGTTACTGTTTATAGTTCTGCAATAACAGTTTAATACATATTCTGAAGGAATACTGATCAACTTTCTGTTCTAGAAACATAAGACAGTCTGCACCGAAGCTAAAGGCTGATTCACGGTTCGCTCACGGTTCGCTCACGTTTCGCATCTGGTAGGGTGGGGGAAGTATCACGAACGTAGTAATACGGGACAGCCCTGACATGTTTGAAAGCACTTGGCAAAGAGTTAATACAGTTTGGACGTCTGTCGAGAAACAAGGGGTGCACAAATTGAGGTGCGATGACAAATAACGCAAACTTGGAGAGGTTTGCCACCGTCACGCACACTTTGTACACTAATGTAGACGTCGACTGCCCATACTTGTACGTTCTTTCTTGACACCGCTTGCCTGGACAGCATGTTTAATAGTATTCACCTGAGGCTGTGGGGTTAGGCCCTGTTACTAACTGTGGTGCCCCATTGTTTCCATATACACTGTGTAGGCAAGTTTCCATAGTATACTGACAGGCCGCGACTGGTTCAGTAAATTTTTAATGGAGTGGAGGGAATTTTAAGGGTGGAGAATTATGGGGTATATGGGGGTATGTGGGATGTATGTAGCATTAAAATGGGGAACATATCCATATGGGATATTCCGGTGATGGGCAGCATTTCAAAGCGGTCAATGCACCGTGAATTAATCAATTTGTCCATTATTTGCAGGGCTGTGCAGTCCGTACACAAAAGTTCCGACTCCGACTCCTTCATAAAAGCTCAATATGTATTAATAACGGTAAACCTATAAGACATTTCATCACCACCACGTGAATCATCAGGCTACTGTTTAGACTTATAACCTATATTTAAGTATAAGTCTAATGGTTACTGTAGCTATCAGGGCTCTGGTGTTAAAGTATCTACATAAGATTTTAGATTGAGGTTGGAGTCGGAGTCGGGACATTTTCACCGACTCCGACTCCGACTCCACCTAAAATTCCTTCCGACTCCGACTCTCCACAGCCCTGATTATTTGTCCCCTTTTTCACGTAAAGGTCTTGGATAGCTCTGTCGATATAGTGACCTAACCTATACACTGCACGGTTTGGGGTATGATTTGTGGCAGAGGGGCAAAATATTAATTTTTTTCCCCAGAACTTCTAGAAAGGCTGTGGGTCCACTCAGCCACTTGTTCAGTAACTACAACTGATGTTCCTTCCCAGGCGTAAAGTGGCCAGTGTGACAAGTTAACCGCTCAGCTTCGTCTAGCGTTGAGTTTAATATGAGTGACGCTGTACCTTTACTCCCCCCGTCTCCTTCACGGCGTCCATAGGGACAGTTTTACCTTCAAATAAGCTGGATGGCATTTCCTTCTCCTCGAAGTGTTGTTTTTTATGAACTGAGGCTGATCGTTCGTGTAAATAAAATTCATTTTGTACCTTACAGAAAACACTCCGTCGCCATTATGACTAGGAAACAGTTAATGCCGATGTGGAAGTAACAGCTGTTTACTGTGAAAACCGTGCGAAACACGTGAATACATTGTGGAAATCAAGCTTCCAACACAATCAGTTGTGCTTTAAGGTGGCACATCAGCGTTACGTCGTTAAGTACAAGTGCATGTTGCAGTCAGTCAGCGCAACATTACATTCAGTAAGAATAACGCTACATGTTTCGGCTAAAATGATTACCCAACATCATGCCTAATTACAGCAACGTATATTTTAGCTTACTCGTATAAAGGCCAAGGTGTCAAACCCGAACGAACAAACGAACGAACGAACGAACAAACAAACAAACAAAAAACAAACTCACTCACTCACCAACCAACTAACTAACTAACTAACTAACTAACTAACTAACCAACTAACTTAATGGAACAGGGTTTTTTCCTGGGAAGCCAACAGGTCCTCAGCTAGTCAAGAAATTCCCCACATTAATGGAACCCGGAAGTTCATTACCGCATTCACAAGCGCCCGCCACCTGTCCCTGTCCTGAGCCAGCTCCATCCAGTCCATGCCCCCATCCCATTTCTTGAAGATCTATTTTAATATTATCCTCCCAAGTCTTCCAAGTGGTCTCCTTCATTCCTGTCTTCCCACCGAAGTCCTGTATGCATTTCTTCTTTCCCCCATACATGCTACATGCTCCGTCCATCTAATTCTGTTTGATTTGATCACCCGAATAATATTGTGTGAGTACAGATCATAAAGCTCCTCGTTATGTAGTCTCAAACCTGAAATACATTTGTAAAATGTATCCCCTTTTGTATTCTCGTGATTAGGCCTGATGATGGTTGATATTTTAGGCGAAACATTTGGCCTGCTTCCTACTGAATACAAGGCTGTGTCGAGTGATCGCAGCTTTCATCTATTGTGCTGGCCACTTCACCGTCGGTGCATAAGATGATGATTTGTCTCAGTTTCAGAGGACGTGGCTGTACTTGAAAGGGTTCATTAACATTTTTACATTTCCTTCATTGAATTTATGCTTTTTCACAGTTTGGCAGAGGTCCATATTGTTGGTAACACTGAAATAAAATTTATGCGAAATTTATGACTTTCTCACGGCCTCGTTTTCGAGTCTTCTCTGTGTCCTTGGGCTTCCAATGCCCGACTTTTCGAAGCATTGTATTGCCTTCACTCTTCTTGACGTTCTTGAACTGAAGATGGAATCACACGGTCATTCGAAACGTCGCCAAGTTCTTGCCCAACGGCACAACTTCACTTTCCACACGACTTGAGTCGTCACTTGATGTAAAGACAGGAGTGTCTCTCGAACAGCCTGCTCATCACTTGACAATATTTGTAAACGTGTTCCGCCACTTCAGCACGTGACAAGTGTTTTCGTTACTACGTTTCGTCGCGAGTACTACTCGGTGTGGTGTTAGTGCAACAGTGACACAAGTCGTGCGTCATCTGCTGGAACATTGGCCCACAGCTAAGAAGTGTTTGATAACAAAGCAGAGGACGCGAGATTTGACGTTCTCACAGCGGAGATGATAAAAATGGAATGTGGTGTGAAAGATAATGATGAAGCTTTGGAGGTTTAAACATGTTTTATAAACCGTTTAATTTTACGTTCTAATACCCGGCTTGTATGGGGTTTAGAAAGCGACAGTTGTGTAACAGTATTTCTCCCCAAGAAATTGTGCAGCATTTGTTAGGTTTGGGGGACATGACTTTGCCGAGTGCACCGAAAAACGGTATGCTGTATATGAAATTTTCTCTCTTCTGTGGTATTACGAAGCGTCGGACGGTAAACCTTTACCGACGTTTCGGGACAACGTATCGGTCCCATCTTCTAGGGTCAAGAATTCCAGTGAAGCACTGGACTTCTTGACCCTTGAAGATGGGACCGATACGTTGTCCCGAAACGTCGGTAAAGGTTTACCGTTCGACGCTGTATAATACCCCAGAAGAGCGCAGATCTCACCACCACCACTCAACTACTTATGTTTAGCGTATAGAGGAGGGGCAAATTTTCTCCCATAATATGGTATTGTGCTTGTGATGGCTGAGAAATAACTGAATCGGTTGTTGCAGGGCCTGAATTCTTAATTTAAGTTTCGATGACAGTTTATTGCTGCCCTGTAAATACTTCACACTGTTCTTTTTCGTGTTCATCTTAAAATTGCAACTAAAAAAGTAAAGCGGTCCCACTACAGGCCTGGACAGACCCTTAGGTTTCCAGGAGGTCGAGGCTCCCAGATTTCTAGACACTCGGCACATGAAGGTGGGAGGTTGTCAGCCCTAAGCACCGGCCGCCTTTACCGCCCAGGAAATATTCCTGGTACTCATTTCTGTTAGAGGCTAAAATTGCAACTACTAAAACTAAAAGAATCATAAACGTTGCTTTGAAAACGGCTACGCAAAAAGGTTATCAAAATTTAGTGTTTGAAATGTTAGAAAACGACAAACAGATATACAAAGCCTTCCTTTAAACACCTCCGGCCCGCAGACAACCTCCTTTACCTTCGCTGACCCAACGCGCGAAGTCTGGATAGGGCACAGCCCGCTCGCTTTCCGCAGCGCTTAGATTCCTCCGCTAGTACTTCAATTTAAAATTATTACATTCATATTTTGTTAAAAATTTACGTATCTCCTAACGAAATCTTTTATTCAGATATTTAGTTTAATTTTTCTCAAGTTTTCTGGGACAGCTGCAGCCCGTAGGACGAGCCGCCCCTGGAAACACCGCACTATTTACAACCAACCACCTGCAGAAAGTGACAGTGCCGAAGTGTCTGACCTGTGCACGAGCTGGTAGAAACAGGAGCTTGTGTAACCACGTTCATCCAACTGTTGCAAATAAACTGAACACAAGCAAACACGAAGGCGACCACTTGGGAGACCAGGCGTAGATGGGAGGATAATATTAAAAGGGATTTTCAAGAAGTGGGATTGGGGGTATGGACTGGATTGAGCTGGCTCAGGATAGGGACAGGTGGCGGGCTCTTGGAAATGCGGTAATGGACCTTCGGGTTCCATAAAATGCGGGGAATTTCTTGACTAGCTGAGAAACTGTCAGCTTCTCAAGAAGGCCTCTGCTTCGTGTGGTTAGTTACAAGCAAACGCGGTCACAATTGCATACCTCGCTGTCTCGGTGTAACATCTTCTGGGGCATCAGGTGAATGTGTTTAAAAGCAGGTGGAAATCGTAACAAATCGTAGTTAGTGTGCAGCCACAAAGTTTGCAGCAGGCATGCTTCCTGCCAAAATGGTGAGCTCTGTTGACAGCATTTAAGTCTTGCTTATGGAAAGCCATGTCTCCAGTTTAGCAGTCAATGTGGTGGGCTTGGCAGTGGCGCTGGAGCACTTCTTCGTGTTGTCTAACCTTTTAAAGCCTAGCGGTAACTTTACGTACCGCCAGGTTTAACATTAAAAAATTCTACGTGGTGCCCACATTGCTTTTATGTGTTTTGTACGGATCTCAGAACAAACAGCAACTTTTGTCTCATAAAACATTAAGAGACTGGCTTTTATAACCGAAGTGGAGAGTGTTTACAGCGCGGTACGAACTGAGTCCTTATATAAAGCAGACACGCTTCGTCTTTAAAAGGTTTTAAAATAACTTCTTGCTCGCTGCAGGCGGCATATAATTCCCCTCTGATAGGCCTAATATTTATGGCCTCACAGATGGCTCACATTTAATGCTATTTCCGTGGTTGTCCTTGCAAACTCCCTAGCGAATTAATATGGTGCAGAAATATAAAGTACGGTGAGGAATTTGGTTACCTTAAAGTATAATGAACGCTGTGACAAACCCTCGGTATTTCAGTCGATCAAGACACTTTGTGCGGGTTTGAAACTTGGTGTCTCGGAAAAGCATAATTTCGTAGAGTCTGAGAACAGGGCGGTGAGAATATTTGGATCTGAGAGGGAGGTAATACGCAGTTTTAGTAAGAGAAATAAGGGTAGATGGGAGGATAATATTAAAGTGGACCTTAAGGATGTGAGGTTGTGGACAGTATTTATCTGTCTTAGTGTAGGGGCTTAGGTAAACATAATATTGAATCTCAGTACAGGGACCCACAAATTTTCCAAAAATCTAGAAGCCATTTCAAAATTTTGGGAATTCTGAAATGGCTGAAATTTTAGGGTAACCTGAAATAATTTTCATACTTACCACTCAGGATTATTAGGCACCATCGTAAGAAATTTAGTAGTCTGGGCGACCTTGACCTTGGATTTAAAATATATAAATGTACAAACATAGATTACAACGTGAACGGTAGAACGGTAGTTGTGATGATCAATACAGTAGTACGTTTATTCTTGTTCGTGTTTTAATTAATTTTAATGTTTTTAACATTAATTTCCAGTATACCCAGATACAGTAACGTCTGCAACTATGTTACAAAGAGTTCCCTATATTTTAACTGTTTGACTCTTCTGCATCATGTTTGTTATGTAATAACGTTGCTAATTTACACAAACACTAATCACCAACAAATGCACAAAGAGAGTTTTATCATCAATTGTAACACACTCCTACATGTTTCGACCCTGCCGGGTCATCTTCAGGGAGAACTTTTTGTTTTCGTTACACTAAGGTTGCACTTTATAGTTGAGTAAGAATGTGCTATTGACTGTGTACTGGAGGCGTGAACTGTCTGCGGTCCCGGCCTGCAGGCCAGACCGCAGAGAGTTCACGCCTCCAAAAACAACGCAATACACAGTCAACAGCACATTCTCACTCAACTATAAAGTGCAACCTTAGTGTAACGATAACAAAAAGTTCCCCCTGAAGATGACCCAGCAGGGTCGAAACATGTAGGAGTGTGTTACGATTGATGATAAAACTCTCTTTGTGCATTTGTTGGTGATTAGTGTTTTTGTATGATACAGTGCACGGACATGGAACACATTAAATTTGCTGATTTAGTTTTATGCAGTATTTATATGGTTGGTTCCCTGGTGAAGATCCCTTGGGGATCGAAACATTTAGGAATATTTTATGTGATATACTATAAATCCCTAAGGAACGGTATTGTGCATTTTTTTGGTCCGAGTATTGCGTATTGGTTATCGACATAACACGGAATGACGGTGTAACGGTTTCCATTCCCCCTGTCCTTCCACCCCCCACCCCTTGCTGCGGTCACATGACATTTGCTACATGTTTTCGTCTCCACACAGCACCCTCCTGGAATCCTTAAGGCAGGTACAAAAGAGGATGTTTTCCTCGACACGTAAGAAATGTGCCTATGTCGTACGGGCAGACAGTCTTGCAGGACGCACACTGTGTAGTTACGTGTACGCCGCCTCGCCTGGAGCGTCCCTTCGGATGTGCTTGTATTATACGCATCGAAAAATTACTAGGAGCCAGGATTGCGGCGTGACTGTGTGGCCGTGTTTCCCAAACATTTTACTGTGGCGGAATCCTTACAGTAATTTTCGTATTCCTTTGAACCCCCCACCTATTGAAATGTTTAGAGGGCAGAATAGGCATAGCGCAGTTCAGTTACTGCTAATTAGTGATCAAGAAACGTGACTGTTCAGCTCTGGTGTCAAATTCAGCTGAAATTGTAAGAAAAAATTGAAGTATTTTCACTTTCTTTTTTGTATCATCGCGATATTGTTTTTCCAAATATGGCACTAACTAACTAACTAACTAACTAACTAACTAACTAACTAACTAACTCCATGGAGCAGAGACCTTCTTGAGAATCTAACAGTTTCTCACCTAGTCAAGAAATTCCCCGCATTTTATGGAACCCGGAGGTTCATTGCCGCATTCACAAGAGCCCGCCACCTGCCCCTATCCTGAGGTAGCTCAATCCAGTCCCTGCCCCATCCCACTTCTTGAAGATCCACTTTAATATTATCCTCCCATCTATGCAGGGGTCTCCCAAGTGGTCGCTTTCCCTCAGATCTCCCCACCAAAATCCTGTATGCACCTCTCTTTTCCACCACACGTGCTACATGCCCCGCCCATCTCATTCTTCTCGATTTGATTACCCGAATAATATTTGGTGATGAGTACAGGTCATTAAGTTCCTCGTTATGTAGTCTTCTCCACTCCCCTGTCGCCTCGTCCCTCTTAGGCCCAAATATCCTCCTCAGCACCCTATTCTCGAACACCCTCAGTCTTTGTTCCTCCCTCCAAATATGGCAATATAAAATCAAAATGAACTTTCCTTCAACAAGCAAATAAAGCGCGCATCCAAAGTCATTATAAGTTTCCTTTTTCAGCGTAACATTTGGGCTTGTTTCTTTTAGCACAAATGTTGAATTCTACGCCGAATTCTTGACGAACACGCCCGCAGTTCTTCCTCGACAGACAGCAGATGATCTCTTTCTTTGATTGTGGTGTTTGTGAGGCGCGGGGGAGCGTCTTCAGACGCAAGCAGTTGACAACTGGAGTAAGCCGTTCACTGCCTTTGCTGAGATTCTAGAATTTTCTTAATTATTGAAAAGCAAAACACTTGAAGTGACACTTCAGTGTTACCCCCGAATTTCGATAACACTGTACTTCAAATCAGTTGTTCGTCTGTTTTCTGCAGACTGATTAAGTTTTGCGAATTTGATGCGAACAAAAATTCTCCTAACCCAGTTATACATGTCTGATTACAAAGAATGATTACTCAGACTTTCAAAATGGATCTTAAGAAGTGGGATGGGGGCATGTACAGGATTCAGCTGCTTCAGGAGGGGGACGGGTGGTGGGTTGTTGTAAAGGTGGTAATGAACATTCGGGTTCCACAAAATGCGGGGAATTTCTTGATTAGGCGAGGACTTGTTAGCTTTTCAAGAAGGACTCTGCTTCATGGAATTAGTTAGATTACTCCAGTTTTGTCATTTGCCCGGCAATATTTCCCGATATATGTCAAGCGATGGAATTGTTCACGATCTCTCGCCAAATCACTAACGGTGTTGCTCGGATCCCCAGGGCTCTGCGGAACCATCAGTGGGACTCACTGATCTAGGGACCAGAATGTGCGCTGGGCAACAAAGCAATCGCGGTTCGCTTCCCAGCAGGGTCACAGTTTTCACTCCGCCTCTGGAACGCATCCAGCTTCCTATTTAGTGTTTACCGGTGGCTCTTCCCCGGGGATAGAGCGGTCAGAGCTTGAAGCCGCCACACCTTCATCCAGTACAGAGTTTAAGAATGAGTGGAACTATACCTGTACTCCCTCTATACGCCTTCGTGACGTAGACAGGGACTACTTATCCTTTAAGCAACAGTTGCTTGAACGTGTAGGTGTTCTGGGATATGATGCTGTGGTTTCCGACGTTTCGGAGGAGCTTGCTATCCACATTTTTCAGGGTATATTTAATCGTACCAAGGTGTTATTCGACCCCCAGCATGTCATGACAAATGGAAAGGGCTAAGGTCGCCTGATTATGAACAGCCCTTAACTAAATTTCAGTATTTGTGACATTACACCATGTAAATTTGTGTATAGCTACCAACGCTTCTAAGCAACTTCCTGCCTCCATCTTCAGTGTAATCTAAGACTTCCCCGACATGTTGCCAACTGTATGCCAATATTCAACATGTCGCGTCACGGAAAACCGGAATTCTAATCGGCGCCCGTAAGCACAAACACATCGTAGTGTTTTTGCCTACTTGTTCCGCTTATCCTATTCACGTTTCAGTACGCAGTGCAGAGGATCTGCCGTGCGCGGTGTTTGTTCAAGCTACAAGCATTTAGACGTTCTGCCTCATTAGCATTTCGTTGAGAAGCTGAATCCTTCAGGAGGAATCGAATGTTGGGGAAAGCTAACAATTGGGGAAGGGAGGCTGAATTGCTTCAGCGGGGTTGAGATGAAATGGTAGCTACAAATACGTGGTAGAAGAATGAGCTTACTTAACAATGTAGTGTGTACCCCTACCACTACCCTCCCACCCCCTCCCTCTCGTGTTGTGTAACCCCGGGGGATCTCATTATGAAACCCGCAACGGGATGTTCTGTTTCCTAATTGGAAGAAGTACGGGACTAATATGTTGAGAAGGCGGTGGGGATATCTGGCTACCTTGTGCACAGTGTTTTGTGTATCGCATTACTTGCGGCTGGGGCCTACCGTCTGATGTCAGTGGCGGATTATTCACTGGCAAATGTCGGCTGAATCCCAGTGGCTGCGCGGTCTAAGGCGTAGGTCTGTGGCCGAGCGCTTGCTGGGATTGCGGGTTCGAATCCCGCCAGGGGCGTGAATGTTTGTCTGTTGTGTGTGTTGTGTGTTGTCAGGTAGAGGTCTCTGCGTCAGGCTGATCCCTCGTCCAGAGGAGTCCTACCGAGTGTGGTGTGTGTCTGAGTGTGATCAAGTGAAAATAAACAACCTCGACACCTACTGTGAGTAGGTAGAAGAGGGAAGGACTGCAAAAACGAAATGTCGGCTGAAATTCGGGGCGCAGTCAGTAAACACAAGGTCAGACGCAATGTGACTGCGAGGACAATAAGTGTAATTACATTCGTGATTGTTTAACACGACCACCTTCCCTACTACTACCACCACCACAACCAGCAGCAGCAGCACCACCACCACCACCACCA